>JAWZYT010001013.1:635000-647500 GCA_034508575.1 Petrolisthes manimaculis | reverse complement strand
TATACAGAGAAAATGTTGGCTCAAAATTAATGTTTGAATGGCAGTCCATAAATGAGGTTACTGAGTTGACTACCCCTCCCCCCCCTACCCCCCATCCACTCTACCCATACCCCCTCCCTCACACCCATGCCTCTACCACCCCTAACACCATACCCCCTCCCTCACACCCATGCCTCTACCCTCCCTAACACCATACCCCCTCCCTCACACCCATGCCTCTACCCCCCTAACACCATACCCCCTCCCTCACACCATGCCCCTACCCCCCCTAACACCATACCCCCCACCCCACTCCCCCACTCCCCCTTGATTATCGTTTAATGACGTCATGATTTGGTGGAGAATATAGTTCACGTTTAGGTTCATAATTCATTTATTAATAATTATTTTGAATTCATTATTATATAATTAAATTCCCCTTAATTTTTCCTACAGTTTGATATAATAATTTCTTTAATTATGTAACTAATTACCGAAATTAGCGATTATTATATATTTATAATTTCCAACCGTGACTAATTGGTACATTGGAGCACCTTGAGTCCTCCAAGGTATCTCAGGCAACACAACTTAATGCACGAATAATACAGTTTGGAAGAATCAGTTTGCTCCACAATTACCCTATGGAAATCTGGGATCCTTTATAGTACTTTGATTCCTCCAAAATATGTCAGGAAAGAGAATTAATTAATAAATATAATGATATCTATTTTGTTGTATGGAATAGTTTGGAGGAATCAAATTGGTCCAGTATTACCACAACAAACACCACAGCTTCGAATGAATTGAATTCGAATGAATCAGCTTTTAATGAATTAGCTTCGAATGAATCAACTTGATGAACCATTTAAGAGAGGGTGTAAGGAGGAGGGGTTGTATTAGGGGGGGTATGGGGGGATGTAGGGTGTGTGTAGAGAGGGGGTGGTGTATTAGGGGGGTATGGGGGGATGTAGGGTGTGTGTAGAGAGGGGGGGGTGTATTAGAGGGGGTATGGGGGAGTGTAGGGTGTGTGTAGAGAGGGGGTGGGGTGTATTAGGGGGGTATGGGGGGATGTAGGGTGTGTGTAGTGAGGGGGTGGTGTATTAGGGGGGGTATGGGGGAGTGTAGGTTATGGTTGTGTAGGGGTAGTAGCATCGAAACTGATTCACTCATTCGAAACTGATTCATTCGAAACTACCACCCCACTATACCTCTCCAACCACCCAACCCAAACCCCTCCCTACACCGTCCCATACCTCCCTAATATACCCCCCCCCCCTCCCTACACCGTCCCATACCTCCCTAATATACCCCCCCTCCCCTCCCTACACCTTCCCATACCTCCCTAATATACTCCCCCTCCCTACACCCCCTTTAAAATGGTTCACTAAGTTGATTTACTCGAACCTAGTTCATTCGAAGCTGTGGTGTTTGTTGTGGTAATACTGGACCAATTTGATTCCTCCAAACTATTCCATACAACAAAATAGATATCATTATATTTATTAATTAATTCTCTTTCCTGACATATTTTGGAGGAATCAAAGTACTATAAAGGATCCCAGATTTCCATAGGGTAATTGTGGAGCAAACTGATTCTTCCAAACTGTATTATTCCTGCATTAAGTTGTGTTGCCTGAGATACCTTGAAGGACTCAAGGTGCTCCAATGTACCAATTAGTCACGGTTGGAAATTATAAATAGAAAATATTCACTAATTTCGTTAATTAATTACGTAATTAAATAAATTATTATACCAAAATGTAGGGAAAAATACGAGGAATTTAATGATATAATAATTAATTCAAAATAATTATTGATAGATTAATTATGACTCAAAACGTGAACTATATTCTCCATCAAATCATGACGTCATTATACATTAATCAGAGGGGGGTAGGGGAGTGGTGGTATGGTGTTAGGGGTGGTAGAGGCATGGGTGTGAGGGAGGGGGTATGGTGTTAGGGGGGGTAGGGACATGGGTGTGAGGGAGGGGGTATGGGTAGAGTGGATGGGGGGTAGGGGGGGAGGGGTAGTCAACTCAGTAACCTCCTTTATGGACTGCCATTCAAACATTAATTTTGAGCCAACATTCTCTCTTTATGTGATGCCAAATTTCGTCAAGCAAACTTGGCGACACTGCTCTCTTTTTCTCTCTCTCTCTCTTTTTCTCTCTCTCTCTCTTTGTATTGACGTCATAATTTGGTTTGGAGGAATTTGTTTGCTCCAAAATTACCCTAGAATAATCTGAGGTCCCTTGTAGTACTTGATTCCACCAAAATATGTCAGGAAACAGAATTAATTAATAAATATTATTATGGTATCGACAAGTTTTTTTTACAAAGGTTTTATTAACAAAAGAAAACGATTTAATTTTATTACAGACTCATTTATTTTTTCTTTTATTTTTCTTATAATTATTTTAACACCTGAATTATTTATTATTGCATATTTCTTTACACCTCATTTAAATATTGATTAATATTAAACCCATTTATTTCATGGGATAATTAATATTAAACCCATTTATTTCATGGAATAATTTGTTAATATCAATCCCATTTATTTCATGGAATAATTAGTTAATATCAATCCCATTTATTTCATGGAATAATTAGTTAATATCAATCCCATTTATTTCATGGAATAATTAGTTAATATCAATCCCATTTAATTCATGGGATAATTAGTTAATATCAATCCCATTTATTTCATGGGATAATTAGTTAATATCAATCCCATTTATTTCATGGGATAATTATCTTTTTTCTTTTTTTTTCTTCTTTTCTGCTAAGGAAATAGAAACAAATTATTATTGATTTGTTATTTATTACGAAGGAGAGAGAGAGAGAGAGAGAGAGAGAGAGAGAGAGAGAGAGAGAGAGAGAGAGAGAGAGAGAGAGAGAGAGAGAGAGAGAGAGAAGAAAAGGGGGGACGAATAATATTCTATTTTTATATTTTTGTTTATTATTTATTTATTCATTTACAAATTATTTTATAATAACATACATATTTTTACACACACATATACAGTTTATCTTTTACACACACACACACACACACAGTTTATCTTTTACACACACACACACACACACACAGTTTATCTTACACACACACACACACAGTTTATCTTTTACACACACACACACACAGTTTATCATTTACACACACACACACACACACACACAGTTTATCTTACACACACACACACACAGTTTATCTTTTACACACACACACACACAGTTTATCTTTTACACACACACACACACACAGAGTTTATCTTTTACACACACACACACACACAGTTTATCTTTTACACACACACACACAGTTTATCTTTTACACACACACACACACACACAGTTTATCTTTTGCACACACACACACAGTTTATCTTTTACACACACACACACACACACAGTTTATATTTTACACACACACACACACACACACACACACACACACACACATACGAAGTCTATCTTTTTCACACAGTTTATTCCTCTCTCTCACACACACAGTCTCTCTCTATCTCTCTCTCACTTACATACAATCTCTCTTTACTTTTTTCACACACACACACACAGTCTCTCTCTCACATATACATTAATCTCTCTCTATCTCTCACACACATTAATTCTCTCTATCTTTCTCTCACACACACACATTAATCTCTAACACATGCACACATTAATATCTCTCTGACGTACACAGTCTCTCTTTCACACACACACACACACACAGTCTCTCTCTCTCTCACACAGTCTCTCTCACAAACATTATTATACAGGCTCTTTCACACACACACACTGTCTCTCTCTCACATACACACAGTCTCTCTCTCACACACACAGTCTCTCTCTCTCTCACACACACACAGGCTCTTTCACACACACACACTGTCTCTCTCACACACACAATCTCCCTCTCACACACACAGTCTCTCTCTCACACACACACTGTCTCTCTCTCACACACATTAATCTCTCTGACACACGCACACAGTCTCTCTCTCTCTCTCTCTCTCTCTCTCTCTCTCTCTCTCTCTCTCTCTCTCACATATATATTAATGTGATAAAGTAAACAATTTGGAGAGAAATAAGTCCTTCAAATATTGCCATGAAACACACACACACACACACACACACACACACACACACATAGACACACACACCTATACGGAAGAAGGTTGTTTTGTGGCATAGATAGGAGGAATCAGAAGCCTCCAACACACACACACACACACACACACACACACACACACACACACATAGACACACACACCTATACGGAAGAAGGTTGTTTTGTGGCATAGATAGGAGGAATCAGAAGCCTCCAATACACACACACACACACACACACACACCTATATGGAAGAAGGTTGTTTCATGGCATAGACAGGAGGAATCAGAAGCCTCCAATTTTCATACATGATCATAGGATTCTAAATAAACAAAGGAGGACTGATAATAAAACACTGATTTGTAATGAATGCAAACTTTTTGTGTTAATTAATTAAATCATAGGTTACAATAAAAGCAAATAATTCCAACAAACTATTCCCAGCAATATTAGGTCACAATTATTTTTACTCATGTGGAATTATTTCCTGGCATACTTTGGGTGATTCCACGGTCTATATAGTACTATATAGACCATATAGACCGTGGGGGATTCAAGGCATTCCAATGTACACTGGAGCACGTAAATTGGCGACCACATCCTCAAACTATTTATGTCTTCTGAGCTGGTAACACTGTGGGGAAGGTGTCATTGTATAGGTACAGCTCCGGACTGATCAATGGTCCACACTTCTTCCACCCTCGCCTTGGTGTGGGCCTCAACGGATATGGTATCACTGACAGGTGGAGGGGGGAGGGGAGAAATGTGGGCGGAGTTATATAGGGGGGGTAGCGTTACCAATGTTGAGCCATCCAGAAATTTGAATCCCGAACCACTTGTGATCATGGATGTGAACCACTCACTTGAAGGTGGTAGGAGAGGAGGGGTTGGGTTGGGGAGAGGGGGGTAAAGCTTCACCAGTGATCGAGATGGAGAGAATTATTGGATCAAGTAGCTAAATGTTTTCTTCTGTAATCTAAATCCAACTCTGATGCTGCATTCCATGGGATATTCTTTATTATTTGAAATGAATCCAGATTTTACCTAATATAATTAACACGACACCAGTTTTTTATGACTAATATATCAAGCGATGCACCACCTACCCAGTGTTAAGTTACATTTCAAGTAAATCCTTTATTTTTATCCTGTATCATTTATGACATTTTCTAAGAAACGTCTATTGTGTAACTGGTTACCAAAGGATAATAGTTATAGTGTAAGATGTTAATTACCTAATAACTACTCCATCTGTTCTTCCTCACCCCGTCCTCCCTTATTCAATTCACTGTTTCCTCTCCCTCCATCCCAGCATTCCTTGCTCTCCATCTTACCACCACTACCATCATTCTGTGTGTTGCTGCATAATCTGTTAATGCGCAAACACGACCACAATAGAAATAAAAGTGATATTTGGTATGCAAATACAATCCGTTATATATGACGAATATATTTATTACCTTTATTTATTTATCTGAGGTCAACATCTAGGCCAGCCATTCAGACGCCCAGTATAGTGAACTAATCACAAGATTTAGAGGATATTGTGTCACAACTATTGTTATTACTAATTAAAACAGGGAAAAATCGAAATCAGACATTTATTGGTTATTGTTTACATCTCCACAAGTCCTCGTCACGAAGCATTCAAACCCATAATCCAACTGGGTCTGTAGGCACCACACTGTAATTATAATAACCACAATTATAATAACTGTTAACTTATTATAACCTGAAGTTTATACTTCGACCTCACGTTTGCATTAAGCATGTGTAATGTTTGTTTTGTTTTCTTATTATTATTATTATAAGCACCGATATATGTATTGCTTTAGACCCTTAGCCACGATGATATACAGTATATACACTATTTATATACACTTCTATGAAGATATTAAGGCTTGAAATACTGTAGATTACATATTTCATTTTATTACTCATCAATTTGTTGCTAGTATCGTGTTCAACCACCCTCCTTCTCAATGACAGCCTGCAGTTGCTCGGGCATTGAGGCACCATGCCTCTTCACTGTATAATATATATGGTTTTCCCCGAAAAATCTCCCACTGTGTTCTGGTGTGACGTAACAAATCTGCTGTGGTTCTCTGTCGTTCTGGCTCCCACGTGTTAACGATAGAACCTCATAGATTTTCTATAGGGTTCATATCGCAGTCTTAAATAGACAAATCTATCACCTGCAAATAATCATGAGCAGTAAACCATTCTTGAACTTTCCTCGCCATATGGATAGGGCATCGATCGTGTATAGGACAGATAAGGGTGAGTAGTTGAAAAGATATTAAAAACATTTAGAATATGTGCTTCATTATATTGCATTTGATCGATCTATTAAATAAAGACACTGTCTATTGTTCACCCCCGTAGAGAGATACTGATTATAATTATTATCCTTTGGATATTAAGCAACAAATAAAGGAGCTGAGACAATTAATTTTCTGTCTTCAGCTTTACCTGTATTCTTTTCACCCCTCATGCTGGCAGTCCCCCTCTTTATCATCTCTTCTCGCCGTAAAATAAATAAATTTCTACCTATATTTTTCAAGTAACTGGCAACCTCACACAACCTCCTCTCACCTGTCTTCTCTCTCTCTCACGTCCCCTTCCTTCCTTGCCTTCTGTAGTATTTTTTATCTTTTGTTTCTCATATTTTTAACCTTCTCATTCGTTCTTTGAAAGTTTTAATGACATAAGCTTTTCTCTCTTATCACCCATAACCAAATTATTAAGTAAAAATTTACCGATAATCCACTGTTTTTATTAAACCTGGAGAATCAAAGGTGACAAACATATATATTCTCTTTGTCGGGAGAATAATATGTAACAGTTCTGGCTCTCAAAATACATTGGTTTGCAAGATTGCCAACATTAATAATTAAGTCTTGTGGGTGATAACTAGACGTAATATATAGGCCTATAGGCCGCATCTAAATTCATAATTTTAAACACTAAGAAGAATGAAAGACAAATATGTAATGCTTTATAGAAATGGAACTGGAATTTGTATTTCTGTATATTGTATTTTACTTTAATGTTGTCACTATTAAGAGTTTTATTATATAAATATTGTGGAATACAAGGTGCAATAATATCTTTATAAAGTTAGTATTAAAAGTAATAGCAAGATGCTGATGGTAGTCTTCTATTGAATTAATCCTTTATATTATTGTGTGCACATAAATACTCGTCATTAGAAATGTGTAGGGTTATGAAGGCTGACGTCTCATAGGTTGTCACCACTGATTATCATATGTTTCACAAATAGTAACTAGCTTTATTCTGCTTTGTCTACGTGTTAATGATTTCCTTGTTATGGCCAGAAATTTACTGGTAATCCAATAATACACTATATGTAACGTAGAACAAGTTATTTCCCCCCCCCCCCGTGTGTTAGGTTGGTAAGCCTGCGAAAGCTACAAGATGTGGGATTGGTGTGTGTGTGTGTGTGTGTGTGTGTGTAAAGGGAACTGTGGTTCACATGACTCGAACCTTCACTTCACCAGAAATAAGCCTATATTCTGCAGGAGAGATTCGATTGTCTCATTCCGTTACACAGAATATTATTCTTTTCACATATAATATATGGATAATTGTGGTTCTCATAATGTTGTTTAATATATTCATTATTGTTGAAACACATTTATCATTGAGTATAGCCATTTCATTACATATGTCCAAGTTTTATAGTCACCCATCCTATCTGATGTCATTACAGTTCTGCTGATATCGAACAATACTTAATTAGCCTACAGATGAGAGTAGAAAATAATAATATTATGATGACAATGATAAAACTCAATACTTAATTATATAGGTTTATTAATGTGAACTCCATCTCCATTAGTTCCTTCGCCCAAAGTCAACCATAAATCTTCAAGAAAACGTCTCTACAGCCACGGCTATTGGCGTCTCTCTTGTTCTCTCTTCCTCCACCAGCCCCTCCATACCCCCCCCGCCCCCTTCTTTCTCTCTCATTTCATATATATATATATATATATATATATATATATATATATATATATATATATATATATATATATATATATATATATATATATATATATATATATATATATATATATATATTCTACATAACTATTATCATATCCTTTTGCTTGCATAAATTTGAAGGACAATGGGTGATAAGGGAGAAAGGCCTATGTCATTAAAACTTTCAAAGAACGAATGAGAAGGTTAAAAATATGAGAAACAAAAGATAAAATATACTACAGAAGGCAAGGAAGGAAGGGGACGTGAGAGAGAGAGAAGACAGGTGAGAGGAGGTTGTGTGAGGTTGCCAGTTACTTGAAAAATATAGGTAGAAATTTATTTATTTTACGGCGAGAAGAGGTGATAAAGAGGGGGACTGCCAGCATGAGGGGTGAAAAGAATACAGGTAAAGCTGAAGACAGAAAATTAATTGTCTCAGCTCCGTTATTTGTTGCTTAATATCCAAAGGATAATAATTATAATCAGTATCTCTCTACGGGGGTGAACAATAGACAGTGTCTTTATTTAATAGATCGATCAAATGCAATATAATGAAGCACATATTCTAAATGTTTTTAATTTCTTTTCAACTACTCACCCTTATCTGTCCTATACACGACCGATGCCCTATCCATATGGCGAGGAAAGTTCAAGAATGGTTTACTGCTCATGATTATTTGCAGGTGATAGATTTGTCTATTTAAGACTGCGATATGAACCCTATAGAAAATCTATGAGGTTCTATCGTTAACACGTGGGAGCCAGAACGACAGAGAACCACAGCAGATTTGTTACGTCACACCAGAACACAGTGGGAGATTTTTCGGGGAAAACCATATATATTATACAGTGAGGAGGCATGGTGCCTCAATGCCCGAGCGACTGCAGGCTGTCATTGAGAAGGAGGGTGGTTGAACACGATACTAGCAACAAATTGATGAGTAATAAAATGAAATATGTAATCTACAGTATTTCAAGCCTTAATATCTTCATAGAAGTGTATATAAATAGTGTATATACTGTATATCATCGTGGCTAAGGGTCTAAAGCAATACATATATCGGTGCTTATAATAATAATAATAAGAAAACAAAACAAACATTACACATGCTTAATGCAAACGTGAGGTCGAAGTATAAACTTCAGGTTATAATAAGTTAACAGTTATTATAATTGTGGTTATTATAATTACAGTGTGGTGCCTACAGACCCAGTTGGATTATGGGTTTGAATGCTTCGTGACGAGGACTTGTGGAGATGTAAACAATAACCAATAAATGTCTGATTTCAATGTTTCCCTATTTTAATTAGTAATAACAATAGTTGTGACACAATATCCTCTAAATCTTGTGATTGGTTCACTATACTGGGCGTCTGAATGGCTGGCCTAGATGTTGACCTCAGATAAATAAATAAAGGTAATAAATATATTCGTCATATATAACGGATTGTATTTGCATACCAAATATCACTTTTATTTCTATTGTGGTCGTGTTTGCGCATTAACAGATTATGCAGCAACACACAGAATGATGGTAGTGGTGGTAAGATGGAGAGCAAGGAATGCTGGGATGGAGGGAGAGGAAACAGTGAATTGAATAAGGGAGGACGGGGTGAGGAAGAACAGATGGAGTAGTTATTAGGTAATTAACATCTTACACTATAACTATTATCCTTTGGTAACCAGTTACACAATAGACGTTTCTTAGAAAATGTCATAAATGATACAGGATAAAAATAAAGGATTTACTTGAAATGTAACTTAACACTGGGTAGGTGGTGCATCGCTTGATATATTAGTCATAAAAAACTGGTGTCGTGTTAATTATATTAGGTAAAATCTGGATTCATTTCAAATAATAAAGAATATCCCATGGAATGCAGCATCAGAGTTGGATTTAGATTACAGAAGAAAACATTTAGCTACTTGATCCAATAATTCTCTCCATCTCGATCACTGGTGAAGCTTTACCCCCTCTCTCCAACCCAACCCCTCCTCTCCTACCACCTTCAAGTGAGTGGTTCACATCCATGATCACAAGTGGTTCGGGATTCAAATTTCTGGATGGCTCAATATTGGTAACGCTACCCCCCCTATATAACTCCGCCCACATTTCTCCCCTCCCCCCTCCACCTGTCAGTGATACCATATCCGTTGAGGCCCACACCAAGGCAAGGGTGGAAGAAGTGTGGACCATTGATCAGTCCGGAGCTGTACAGTCTCCTCCACTCCTGCTTTCACCAGTTCAGTGTTGCCATCTTATACACCCAGCATCGTGTGAGCTACCAAACATCCGAAACACCTGCCATCAACCCTTACTCTTACTGGCAGGTGTTTCGGATGTGAGAGTCGGAATTGGTAGTTCACACAATACCAGGTGTATACGATGGCAACGCTGAACTGGTAAAAGCGGGAGTGGAGGAGACTGTACAAGATTGTATCATGTCCCTCTACTATGATTCCTCCCCAAATAAATGTTACCAGCTCAAATGGCATAAACATCTAAGTACGTGGTCGCGAATTTACGAGCTCGGGTGTACAGCCACACTCAATTATCCACCAACACTTTCCTTCCATCGTGGTAAATATTTTGGTAATAAAGAACAACATGTGTATGATTTTGCAGCACCTCATAATGATACTTGATGGGGATTGAGTTGACATAAGGTGTTGTTGTAGGATTATATATTGATATGATACTGATTTATTTGTACGATGGAAGGAAAGTGTCGTTGGTTATTTGATTGTGGCTCTACCAAAAGTATAGGCTACTATCTCATTAAAATGCAGGTTATATTCAAAGTAAATACCAGTATAAAAAACAGTAAAGGTCTGTGTGTGTGTCAGTCCAACCACAGAGTGTGTCAGAATCACTCAGTCATTTTATTCTAGATATTATAAAACACACACACACTTTCTCTTTCCCCCTCTCTCTCATTCACAAGAAACAAAAACACATCAACTCTCTCTCTCTCTCTGTGTGTCTCTTTCTCTATCCAACTCACACAAAAAAAATAAAAATAAAATAAAAAAAACAGAATAAAAACACCAGCATATACAACCTCAGTAAGCATCAATAAACAATGAATGCTACACATTAGGTTACATTGAAACCTACAGTTGTGGTCAATACATTATCCATATAAGAGTAACTCACGTCAGATTTTAACAACTTAACTCTATTCCTTAGCTGATAAACTTTCCAATAAATAGGTAAAGTACCATCGTTTAATTTATTACAAGCAGCTATACATTACTTAAAACAATTATTACACACACACACTTACTTTAAGTACCATCGATTAATTTAATACAAGCAGCTATACACTACTTAAAACAATTATTACACACACACACTCACTTTAAGTACCATCGATTAATTTAATACAAGCAGCTATACACTACTTAAAACAATAACATTACATGTGAACATGAAAACATTAAACAACAAATTGTTATAAACTTACGTATACTATTATGTGGATGATTATTATTGACCACGACTGTACATAGGGTCGATTCCACAGTGGTTCGTAGTGGTTTATTAGCATGTAAACGAAAGAATCTTAGCCGTGTAGATGACATTTTGCAACACATCATTTATAGGACAATTAAGTGTGACTTTTTAAACACTAGTATTATAGTCAAAGAGACAAAGTATAATAATTAATTAATTATTTACAGTGAATTAATTACCTCTGTTAATTAAGGACCCTGTGATCGTGTATAAAATTGGAGACTTCTGCTGCTTCCTCCTGACCATGCCTTGAAACAAGTTCCTTCCCTATAGGTGTGTGTGTTTCGTGGCAATATTTGAAGGACTCATTTTTCTCCAACTTTTTAACTACATCACAGGATCCCTTAATTAAAGGTGAACATTAAATCAATCTCCCAATATGTTGTGACAGACAAAGAGGAAAATATACACCATTATTATCATCCTTATTCTTAACACTGTATAATTATATGATATATATATATAGGTGTTGTGTTAACATATATACCTTTAATTAAACAAACTCAAACAAGTAAAACAAATGAAACTCATCCTAATATAACCTGGTAATTGTTAACAAGGAAATATCTTAATGATTAGTATTGTATTGTTCCCTTGTTATAAGTAAACATGGAAACTGGTGGTAATTATTTTATTCATTGAGAGAATTAATTAAAGGTTTGATTCTCTTGTTGGTGAAGGAAGGTCTCTAGAGATTCTTGTAAACTATGTCATCAAACAACTGATTCTTTATTAGTACCATTGAGGGAATCACTACTACTACTACTACTACATCCACCACCACTACCACTACCACTACCACCACTACTACCACCACTACTACTACCACTACCACCACTACTACTACCACTACCACTACCACTACCACCACTA
>JAWZYT010001013.1:542500-630000 GCA_034508575.1 Petrolisthes manimaculis | reverse complement strand
ACGTCACAGTGTGTTGTTGTTGTTGTTGTTGTTGTTGTTGTAGTGGTGGTAGTATTGTAGTGGTTCCCTGTAGCCCCATAGGTGTGGTATATTCATTACGTCACAGTGTGTTGTTGTTGTTGTTGTAGTAGTGGTGGTATTGTAGTGGTTCCCTGTAGCCCCATAGGTGTGGTATATTCATTACGTCACAGTGTGTTGTTGTTGTTGTTGTTGTTGTTGTAGTAGTGGTAGTATTGTAGTGGTTCCCTGTAGCCCCATAGGTGTGGTATATTCATTACGTCACAGTGTGTTGTTGTTGTTGTTGTTGTTGTTGTTGTTGTTGTTGTTGTAGTGGTGGTGGTGGTATTGTAGTGGTTCCCTGTAGCCCCATAGGTGTGGTATATTCATTACGTCACAGTGTGTTGTTGTTGTTGTAGTAGTGGTGGTAGTATTGTAGTGGTGGTAGTATTGTAGTGGTTCCTTGTAGCCCCGTAGGTGTGGTATATTCATTACGTCACAGTGTGTTGTTGTTGTTGTTGTTGTTGTTGTAGTGGTGGTGGTGGTATTGTAGTGGTTCCTTGTAGCCCCATAGGTGTGGTATATTCATTACGTCACAGTGTGTTGTTGTTGTTGTTGTTGTTGTTGTTGTTGTTGTAGTAGTGGTGGTAGTATTGTAGTGGTTCCTTGTAGCCCCATAGGTGTGGTATATTCATTACGTCACAGTGTGTTGTTGTTGTTGTTGTTGTTGTTGTTGTTGTTGTTGTTGTTGTTGTTGTAGTAGTGGTGGTGGTATTGTAGTGGTTCCTTGTAGCCCCATAGGTGTGGTATATTCATTACGTCACAGTGTGTTGTTGTTGTTGTTGTTGTTGTTGTTGTTGTTGTAGTAGTGGTGGTGGTATTGTAGTGGTTCCTTGTAGCCCCGTAGGTGTGGTATATTCATTACATCACAGTTTGTTGGGTTGTTCACTGTTGTGGCTTCACTCTCTGATGGACAACACATAGACATACACATTACCTTTAATTTTATATGGTGCAATATATATTAGGGGGGTGCAGGAGTAGGGGGACAGGCTGGGGGAATTTTGGGAATGTGGGAGGAAGGGGACAGGCTTAGTGGGGGGTTTAGAGGGGTGCAGGAGTAGGGGGACAGGCTGGGGGAATTTGGGGAATGTGGGAGGAAGGGGACAGACTTAGTGGGGGGTTTAGAGGGGTGCAGGAGTAGGGGGACAGGCTTAGTCTATTATCCTTGACCACAAGTGTATAACCTCCTTACTTTGGTGTTACGTGCTTAATTTTCTTATATTGATATTTAATTGATAGTTGTCAATAACTTTTCATTCATTATTAGTGCTATAAAAATATAATACTAATATAGTATATAATTTAATTAAGTAATAAATTATAATCCTAAGTTGATGGATTAGACTAACTGGTGTTGCAGTAGTTGATGGTTGCACATTATTCCACATCATCTGGTGGACACTTGACTGTCAGTTGGAGTTGTGGGAACTCTGGTAGGTCGTAGGGACACTTGAGGTCCAATATTGGTTCCTCCTCCTCCTCATCATCATTGTTAGTCGACAACTCCACCCAACACTCTCCTCCCTGAAATAATAACACACATCAGTATTTACATCATTATTATATTCATCTGGTAATAGTTAGGTTAGCTTAGAACGATTGTTGTTAGGTTTGAAAACTACAACGATAGAGAAACAGTAATTCGGAACGCCAGGAAACTCAAAGGGACTGGTATATTTATAAATGAAGATCTGTGCCCTGCCTCCCAAGAAATAGTTAAGTCTCAACTCCCTCGCCTGAAGCAAGTTCGATCCGAGGGGAAAATTGCATATTTCCGGTACACCAAATTAATCATCAAAGAAAGGACGCTTCGGGACCCTATGACAGCTGGCGGTACGGTGACTCGGAATGGTGGTGACGATGCACTCGCTTCCTCCATTTCTACTGCTGGGTCAGTCAGAGTGGTTTCTTCAAGACAAGCGGAGGGTGACGCTGTTGAAAGTGGTGCCCCTGTAGATGGTGGTGACTCTGGTGCTGGGGTTGTTCCTCAGGGTAGTGGCGAGAGTACACCTGCCACCCTTGCTGCTGCTGGTGGCTCCCCTGCTGTTGCTGGTGCCGGTGCCGGTGCCGGTGCTGGTGGTGCCCTAGCTGTTGGTGGTGCTGGTGTTGGTAGGGGCAGTGGTTCGCCTCGCCCTGGCTCGATTCTCCCTGGAGCCATCCGCAGGGACACCCGTAGCGCACGTAAGAAATAGGTTGTGTAGCATACAGATATCGTAACGTCTTTCCTTTACCTTGCATAAATAATGTCCTCAAACTTATATAGGTTGAATTTACCATTTGCTCAAATAGATGATAATGCTTTGTTTAATCTTTTGAATTTTGACATTTCACCATGCTCATATCAAAATATTTCGTTTGATCCTTTCCACTTACTGGAAGATAAATATAACTATGATTGTGATGTAAATCAGTTTTGTGTGTTACCAACATATAATGATATTCCTAAACCAGATTATATATTTATGGATTCTACATTCACAATTGGTAATAGGAATAACACTTCATTGTTATTTATGAATATTAGATCTGTGCCTTCTAATTTACAATTATTCGTTGATTCAGTGTTAACTTGTCCCAATGTAAAACTTGATATTCTAGGATTTACTGAAACACGGCTTGATCCTGACCTTGTAAATTTATACCAATTAACACAATATAACCTGTATAGCAACCATAGGAATAGATACGGTGGAGGTGTGGCTGTGTATATTTCTGAAAATATGAATTCAACTATTAAGAATGAATTTCATAGAACGGAGTCCTTTATTGAATGTCTAGGTGTTGAGTGTTATTATAATTGTAAAAGATATTTATATTTGTGTATTTATAGACCACCTAGGGGTAATATCAGTAACTTCTTAGACTCTATGAATGATATTTTAGCTGCTGCACTTGATATGAATTATTTTAATGTATGTGTTATGGGAGACTTCAATCTGGATTTGTTTAAGTACAATGATAAGCCTGTTTTTGAATTTATTAATCTCATGTTCTCATTTTCTCTTTTCCCATTCATTACTAGACCTACCAGGGTTACAGAGACATATGCAACTCTAATTGATCAAGTATGGGTATCACGTGTAGAATTAAATATCAATAATTGCATAATTCATACAGATATCACAGACCATTTTCCAGTTGTATCAGAGTTTAAGTTTGAACCTCCAGTACAGAATCAACCTGTGTACACAACTAAAAGACTTTTAACTGTTGCAGCGTTAAATAATTTTAATTCTGATCTCTCGAGGGTGAGTTGGTTTGACCTATTCCAGATTGATTGTCCTAATGAGGCTTATCATGTGTTTATTGATAGATTTAATGAATTGTTTCAAAAACACTTTCCCTTGAGAAAAATTTCGGTGAACAATAGACAAGAGCGTTGCCCACACATTACACAAGCCCTTAAAAATTGCATCAAAGAAAAACATCGTTTGGAACGACTTTCACATAAATGGCCGATAACTTATAAAGAAAAATACAAAAAATATAGAAATAATCTCACATCTATTTTACGTGCAGCAAAGAACAATTATTTAAAAAATATACTAAAAGAAAATCAAGGAAACCCAAAATCCCACTGGAGGTCTATAAATTCTATACTGGGTAGAAATCTGAACATAAAAAAGAACAACAAAATTGAGTTAAAACCATATTCTAATGATTTACCGAATCAATTTAACAACCATTTTCTTAAAATAGGTATAGGACATATCAATGCAAATAACTGTGACTATATGAAATACTTAGTTAATTCCCCTTTATTTTCTATGTACTTGCCACCTGCTGACACCAGTGAAGTTGAGCGTTATTTAAGTAACCTTAAGACAAGTGCTCCCGGGTATGATGATATCTCTCCAAAGGTTTTAAAGTATGCATCAAAATTATTAACTTCACCACTAACACACATAATAAATCTTTCATTCAAAACAGGAACTTTTCCAGATAGCCTAAAAAGAGCCAAGGTCATCCCTATTCATAAGTCTGGCAGTAAAAATGACATAAATAATTTCCGTCCAATATCTATACTACCTGCGTTCAGTAAAATATTTGAAAAAGTAATTTCAACTCGTTTGATTAATTATCTGGATAAATCTAACCTTTTATCAAAATTTCAACACGGTTTCCGTGCTAATCATTCAACAGAATCTGCAATACTTCAGTTTACCAATAGTGCTTATAAATATCTAGAACAATGTACACAATAAGGCAAGTGCTGTATGCCACAATCATAAGATAATACACAGGTAAACAGACTGCCTGCCTAAGACCCTGTACACAAGATAAGCAGAGGGCAGATATTAGTAATAAACAGTGTGAGTCACAGTGGTACCCATGTGAGAGTAGGGAGAGAGTAGAAAGGAGAGTAGGGAGAGAGAGTAAGAGTAAGTCAAATTATTAAGGAATGGTCACAAGGAGATATGCCCAAATACACAGATAATATAAACTGATTAGAGCAGCAGGAGGGGTAGGACTAAGAGCACGAGGACTATACCTCATGACCACATGACAACCAGACACGTAACTTTCCTACCACATGACCCACGTGGCTTGTCTGGCCACGTAAGCATGACAACACACAGTAATAATTGTATCCAAAGACAACTGACAACTCAAGTGAAATTGTATATAAACAGTGACACTTACCTAATAGGTAGGATTCTTAAACTTGCTCCCTTAGGGCTATATTACATAATTGTCTCGCCAAGAGAGACACACTACTCTATCAGAAAAGAAGCACATCAATATCATTCCCTGTCTGTGTGTGTATAGAGATATAAGTGTAAATAAATGAACTTTCCATGTTACAACTGTGAAGTCAATTACCTTAGAAAACACCCACGTCTACGCTAACTAACTAATAATAATAACAATACTACAAATCTCAAGAAGCAAATACAAATAAGTTACCAGAGCTTGAACGAGTTAAAGCCTAACAGGACTGGTACATTATGGTGGCAGCGGTGGTTGCAATAACAAGATTGCAAAGGAGTTGACTTCCAGGGAGTACAGTGAATAACATAGTTCAAGGACAAGTTGAAGATTTTACTTGTAAATTTCTCTCAGGTAATTTCTTCTCACGACCTCTATAAACGAGGGAGATAAACCACAAATTCATCACCTACAAGACACCTACTTCAACATAACTGCAACTAGACCTACAAGGGGACCTCATCTACTTCACAACAATCAATCATCACTACCCCAGGCGTCCCTGTACGTAAATTCTCTCGTAAGGACAACGCCATCCCTTCATCACTACCCATGAGCGTCCCTGGAACGTAAGGACGTCATCACTTCATCACTACCCATGAGCGTCCCTGGAACGTAGGACAACGTCATCACTTCATCATCTCCATTCTCCAAGCTGACACCTTGTTACGTAAATTCTCTCGTAAAAGGCAAGTCAACATTCATCATCTTCACTCCAAGAACGACTACTAGTGTGTTAGTGGGCGAGCTACTCATCACCACGACTGGCCAGAACACCACACCTAGACGTCAACTCGTCGTCATCATCGTTGCAACTAAAGTACTAAAAGTAGGTACACATTACATGTACATTACATTATTTTTCACTTGTCTACGAACATGTTAGGATAAAATTAGGTTTCCTCATTAAAGCCCAGAAAGAAAGAAAAGAAGTGCCAAATTAAAACAAAGTAAATAATTCTTCCCCATTAATCTAAAGGTATCGCAATAACTTCGAATATCCCTGATAATGATTCAGTACCCTCTGAACTAGATTCCCCTGCCTCCCTAAAAAGTCTCGTTGTGGTGCCAACACATACGAGTACATTTTCTTCTTCTCCAACCATAACCCCATTAAAAACTCAAGCTGTCTATTATATCATCCTGTATTATCACTAACAATGACTACTCCTCTACAATCTCCTATCGTCTCTGCTCATCATCTAACAAATACTGATTCCACTGTCTCTTCTATGCTAACAATGAAACTCTTACCTACCACCATTTCTCATGTAAAGCATTTTAAGGGAGATAATCCAAGATATGGGATTCATCTCTTCTTGCATCATTTGGAGAAGATATTTTGCAAAGCGAATATAGAGCAGGACGAACATAAAATAGCATTGGTAAGAGAGTATATTGCACAGAATAGTCCAGCCAGTTATAGGTTAAACACAAGTGCTTTTTCTAATCCAAAGAATTTAACGTCATATGCCACATTTAGACAGTCACTTATTGATGTTTTGGGGGATGGTAAAGTACATAAATCGTTCTCAAGGGTTCAAAGAATGATTAAAAGAAAGGCAAACAAAATAAATACAAGGGAACTAGCAAAAGCACTTGCATCAGCAGGATCGCTAGAATTATATTCAAAGAAATCTCGCATCATACATCATGTATTACATACAACTCACTCCAGGGATAAGAAGAATTATAATTTTGATACCATAACTCAAAGGGAATCACACAGACAACGTTGCAAACATTGTAACGAAGATAAGCATAAGACCAGTGAATCTGATAGTAATAAATATACAGGAAATTATCAAGGGAAATCAAAGCATAAATACTGTCATTCACATGAGTCAAATTCGTATTCCTTAAATGAACACATGATCCTTAACAAAAGGAAACAAAGCTTGCACAATCGAAACATGATGTATGAAACGAGACCACCACGATATTAAAGTGGCATCAATAATCACATAAGTAAATAAATACTGCCCTGTCGTCGTAAATACCTATAATATAATAATAATCCCTGTCTAAGTATCACATACTAATATTTCATTAATGATAGACACAGGAACAGCAGTTTCCTTGTTATCGGATAATTCCTTTAACAAATGGTGCAACTTAGATCCCCAGCGGGTTTTATAAACTAAGATTGAACAGGTGATATAAAATTGTCACATATGACAAATAATAAATTAACAGGTATTAGGGACACTAAACCCTTCCTGTACGGTTAGACAAAAACTAACCAAATACACATAATAATATGCACTAAACATAAAATAATACATTTTAGGTATTAATGTATTTTAATACAGGATTGTCCAGGCCAAAATATAAGTCCATAAATATGTATTGAAAACAAAACAAAAAACGGGAACTATTCCATTATCATAAAGGCCTACTGCACATAATACTATATTACCACTAAATTTCGTCCATAAATTGAAGGTAGAGCTTCCATCTCATGTTACAACCACATATTAGTGTTCTATCCTTAGTAGAGTCTGGGAAAATAACCTGGGAATGTATCTACTTTCACTAATGTAAAGGATAATAATATTGCTACTATCTATATCTAAAAAAAAAAAAATCAACTACCAATAATCAGGTAAAGAAAAGGACATATTTATATGATCTGTACAAGATGGAAGTTAGACTAAATACCACAAGAAATATATCAATTTTAACCGAAGAGTTAAAAGATAATCATATAAGGGAGAAACTTAGAAAATTGGTCAGGAAACGATATTTTCTAATTTATCGTGATAATTTTATTAATATGCTAGCCACATATCAAAATGCGATTGCCCTACCTGATAAAATTTTTAGGAATAACCTATTTATAAATAAGCATATAGGCGACCATACCTTATACTAGACAGAAAATTATAAATGATAAATGAAATGTTGGATGAAAGTATTATTAAGATTTTAACTCCCCCTTTTAACAGTCAAATGTTTTTGCTTTCAAAAATGATGGTGAATTTAAGCCAGTACTTCTTACAGAGATATAATGCTACAAGTAAATATAAATATCCCCTCCCTCCTTTAAGGATGTTTTCTCTAACATTGCTCAAACAAAACCTATTAAAATTGGTCAGTGGACACTGGCAAGTAGCATTATATAATAATACATTTAATACGTCCCATGGTTATTATGAATACATTCGTAGACCATTTGGGTTACGTAATGCTCAATCAACATTTAAGCATATGCTAAATTTTCGTGTCAGTGTTATTAATAACGTAATCATCGCTTAGCTAGACAATTTTATTATTTTTCTAATAAAGTACAATCACAATATTTAACAATAAGGAAGGTTAAATAGACATTGCATTAGGTAGGCCTCAAACTTTAAATATATATGTTTCATTATATTACTAGGATATTATAATGATAGGTTATACATTAACCACCACTGGGCTCCATACACAATAGCATAAAATACGAACAATGAAAGTAAACTAACGTAAAATCACTCGAGTTTATGTTCGTATATAGAGAATCATTATAAAGACATTTTTCCCATTTAACAAACGCACTAAATAATCTCCTCAGGAGAGTGACAGATGTGTATGGAAGTCAGAAAAGTTAATAAAGGTTAATTAATGTCTGCTCCAATTAATGCATTTCCATATATATAATAATAATAATGCATAATAATAATATCACGTGTACAGATGCTTCTTCAGTGACTTAGGCACTGTACTTATGTAAGATATAGCTAAGTTCTATGTCAGGTATGTACTTATGCATAACGAATATTAAATGCACAGCAAACTCGTTACTCTGTAACGGACCAGGAACAATTAACAAATAATGTTAGGGGCAATTCGTACTTTTAGAAAATCGTATTAGGCTATCCTTTACAAATACTCGTGAATCACTAATATATTCTTGGCTTACTATAATCTCAAACCTTAGCGTGAAAAGTAGCCAGATATTATCGAACCATTAAGGAATTTCTCTCACATATTGTTATTAACTACCTTCCAGGATGATTATAGAAAAAAAAAAAATAACAAATCCCTTAAACAATCATCTTGTCATTTACTTCCGAAGTCACTCATGGACGTGGTAAACATTCATAAACATTAGCAATTTCTATGCTAAAATATACTAAAACATTATTTAACTCTGAGGATGAAAATAATAGACGAGAATTACAGTCACTTCAATAACTTTTCCCATTATGATAAGATTTTTACAAAAAAAAAAAAAAAAAAAAAAACTTAGTAAAAGTGACTTATAAACCAATGAAAGTGATACATTAAATAATGCTTCCCTCAGTGTTAATTACCCTTTTATCAAAATGCAACAGGACATCCTGGGAGAGAATATTAAAACAATCTCCATATAATAGACAATTAACATAAACTATGGGTAGATGAAAAAACCTATACAGTATATCGCTCAGTGCGAAACATGCAATGCTCCATGACAGGAATATAATCCTGGACGAATCAGGAGACATAATAGGAATAATTCTACTTTCCTTACCAATTACAAATCAGGGCATAAATAAACTATTACCTATGGTTAACCATTTTCTAAATATTTAGTGGCGGCACCACTACATGATAAAAACCGCAAATAATACGTGCACATATATCTAATCCCAAATTATTTTATGCCTATATACATGTCCCGATATTATAAAGATATCTAATTTCTACTAATTTGAAGCAAACGTTTGTATAACCATATCTCCCCATATCTCCCAGCAGCTAATGGGTAACAATACGGCAAAACCGTAAAATACTACAAGTACTTGGTGGCACAGAAACAATGGAAATCCCTCCACATGGAAAGACTGCAAAAAAAAAAATGACAGTCTATGAATACTACAAAACGTTGAAATAAAAAGAAAAAAACTCCTCAGGAAATACTATATGGCGTACAAGAAACGTCTTTCATATAATTATATGAGATAACAATTGCCACACAGAAGCCAGGCTACAACAAGGACAACTTCGCTGAACAACAGTGAGTTGCAGTTCAACAATTTCATCATGATGTACAAGCAATTTTCGGGCTTGCAAGAAAAAAATGCGTAATCGCCTACACAAGCAATTTACGGGCTTACAAGGAAATAATGCGTAATCGCCTACACAAGCAATTTACGGGCTTGCAAGGAAATAATGCGTAATCGCCTACACAAGCAATTTACGGGCTTGCAGGAACAAAATGCGTAATCGCCTACACAAGCAATTTACTGGCTTGCAGGAATAAAATGCGTAATCGCCGGTCTAATAAAGCAAATAATTCAAATGTTCACTCCAGGTGATACATAAAATAATACGGGTACCCGATCGAAGTTTAAAACTTCACACAGTAATATCTTTAGTAGGTAATAAACTAATAATAAAGAATATTTTTACCAGGCGGATGATATTGTATATGTAAACAGGATAAAGAGATTGGTAAAGCGCGCAAAAACATCCAAAATAAAACCAATCCATATCACTGGAACATAACAATTTCCTCTTCTTAGTAAATTTATCCCTACTATATACTATATACTATATAATGAAATAATCAATTACAAACATAAATCCGATCGGTTTTCTATGAAATAAAATAATATTTCTTTTTACAGATGTGGCCCAAATCAACCAAAATGGATAATAATTTTTGTCTCTACTCTCAACAGCTCCAGGCTCAGACGAGGAACACAAAGCAGTACAAATGACGTCTTCAATCCGAGAGCTCTCCTATACAATTTTATTAACAAGCAGATGAAAAGAAAAGAAAAATAAATAAACTAATGGTGACAAATGATATAATCACTATTTCTTACTCTTTACAGATTTTATCCCAGTGAGCAGTGGTTACAGCTACAAGTATTTACTGATACACTAGTTTATTTGACAGGTATCACACAAAGGGAATCCAGCGACTAAGGTAATATTGTTCGCTTATTATACAAAATATATAATGGCTTGAGCCATCACCACAGCCCAGAGCGTGGTTGGAAAAATTTTTACGTGTATTTGCGTGAACATTATTTGGTACTGCTTACATAGTGGTATACACATATATCCTATAAAATAAAGGATTATGAGACAAACTGTTGCCTATCGTGGTAAGTGTAACAGGTAAAAAGCATTGCACAGAAATTAAAAACGAATTATAGAGCTTTACTTTACCAATAAAAGAAAATATTCACATATACTTAGTAGGCTTCTATTTATTTCTGCGAGAAGCAGGAAGCTGTATTACGAGTACAGAAACTTTGAAAGAAAGTACAACCATTTATTAGGAGAGTATTTACTGCGGGTAAGATAAGATTAACTCATACTTAATAACTATAATATGCAAAGGAAAAATCAGTGTGAAGTACTATCTTACCAAAATATCTTTCTTCCACCTATTTTAAATATTATTATACAATCGTGCGTAGTATTTTAATACAAGAGTATATACTCATTATTATTCCCATAGAAGGTAAAGTATTATTCACAAGCTACGCACTTCAAGAATTCCCAATGAAAATAGAAATAATCTTTTAATGTTCAAAATTCCTCCAAGAAGTATTATACTTAGTGATGATGTCATCAATGACACACACTCCTCAAGTACTATGTTGCATGTCCTTATTTATATGTTGGTCCTGCATAAATATTGGCAAGTATTCCTCCAAAAGATGCGAAATCTCCACGTGCTTTAAAGCAATTCAGGCACTATATGCATGTAATTCATATCTATTACTAATCAAACCTCTCTTATATCATCAAAATTCTATTTCTACTATCTATACTTACCTACTGATAGACTATTAACAATATATTACCCTACTCACCCTACACATGGCATGGATTAAGGCTACTGTAGAGAGGCAGACTCAGATAAAATCGATTCAAGGGAATCGCTACATTGGAAAATAAAATATATAATTGCTAGACAATATATCCCACTCTCTTCCACCTTTCAATATATTTCATTTAATATCGACTTGTTTAATATCTCCCTATTATCAGTTGTTTCAGAAAAAAGTGAAGCTGGGAAGTTATTCAAGGAAACTGGGAATCAAACATCCTTCTAATATCAGTTGATTACTCCATATATTGATGAAAATAAAACTTGGTACAAATATTTATTATCCCATGTCTTATCTTTCTGGCAGGTACTATAACATTTTTATATAGAAAAAGTCTACTGTCATATTTTGCATTGTATAAGAGAACTCTATCAATGTAGACTGAATTATCTTGTTATGGAAAATTAACATTTAGCTGTTATTGCACAGCCACAACATAGCAACAAGGCCTCTTCATTAATGTGTGAATTTTTAGCATAGGTTAGCTTATACACATAACTACAAGCACCTAGCTCAACACATTAATTTTAAGATTATTTCTTTATGTATGTAGGGGGCCTACCAGTGTATTTTATTCATGTATTGATGTTCATTTTAAGTATATGATGTGCCTGTCTTTGATGTCAATTTTATATTATTATTGAGGTATTCACTGATAATATCTTAGTTATTGTGTACCCTACCTACATTGTATGTTTGTTTCCACAATCAAGGTTATCTGAGGACAGATAGATTAGGGTAGCGAGAGCAGAGCGATTGTACACAATAAGGCAAGTGCTGTATGCCACAATCATAAGATAATACACAGGTAAACAGACTGCCTGCCTAAGACCCTGTACACAAGATAAGCAGAGGGCAGATATTAGTAATAAACAGTGTGAGTCACAGTGGTACCCATGTGAGAGTAGGGAGAGAGTAGAAAGGAGAGTAGGGAGAGAGAGTAAGAGTAAGTCAAATTATTAAGGAATGGTCACAAGGAGATATGCCCAAATACACAGATAATATAAACTGATTAGAGCAGCAGGAGGGGTAGGACTAAGAGCACGAGGACTATACCTCATGACCACATGACAACCAGACACGTAACTTTCCTACCACATGACCCACGTGGCTTGTCTGGCCACGTAAGCATGACAACACACAGTAATAATTGTATCCAAAGACAACTGACAACTCAAGTGAAATTGTATATAAACAGTGACACTTACCTAATAGGTAGGATTCTTAAACTTGCTCCCTTAGGGCTATATTACATAATTGTCTCGCCAAGAGAGACACACTACTCTATCAGAAAAGAAGCACATCAATATCATTCCCTGTCTGTGTGTGTATAGAGATATAAGTGTAAATAAATGAACTTTCCATGTTACAACTGTGAAGTCAATTACCTTAGAAAACACCCACGTCTACGCTAACTAACTAATAATAATAACAATACTACAAATCTCAAGAAGCAAATACAAATAAGTTACCAGAGCTTGAACGAGTTAAAGCCTAACAGGACTGGTACAACAAAAATATCATGTAGTTGGAATATTTATTGACTTATCTAAAGCTTTTGACTCTATTAATCATCAGATATTGCTTGATAAATTAAAACACTTAGGGATTAGAGGTTTACCTTTGGAACTTTTTGGGAGTTATATAACAGGCCGTACACAGGCAGTTTGCTGTGATGGAATTTATTCTACTTTAAAAAACATAACAACTGGTGTACCTCAGGGTTCAATTTTGGGGCCATTATTGTTTTTAGTTTATATTAATGATATTACTGCTGCTAGCTCCAAATTTCAATGCACAATTTATGCTGATGACACCAATTTGTTACTGGCCGATCAAAATATTGATAATTTACATAGAAATTTGACATCTGAACTTGAACTAATAAATACATGAATAAAGGTAAACAAACTAAAACTCAATATATCTAAAACAAACTACATTTTTTTTCAAAATCGCTCCTTAAATTATCAGCTCCCCCCTTTGATGTTGGAAGGTGAAACAATAAAAAGAGTAATTCACACAAAGTTTCTTGGTGTCTTTATAGATGAAAACCTTAACTGGTGTCAACACATAAATAGTGTATATCTTAAGTTGTCCAGAATGTGTGGAATATTGTATAAAGTACGTGGTAGTCTTACTATAGAATCCTTGTTAAGTATTTACTATACATTATGTTATCCCCACCTCATATACTGTGTATCTCTTTGGGCATGTACTTGGCCTTCTTTTATTAAAAAACTAAAAATTGTACAAAACAGAATATTAAGATGTATATTCTCTTTGGGTAAATTTGAATCAACATTGGGGATTTTTTCAGATTACAGGATTTTTAATGTTTACTCAATTCATAGGTATTTTCTTCTCTTATCCATTTTTAAAAATATTACTAACAAACAAGGGACTCCTATGTTCAGATTAACTGATTCTGTCCATAATATTAGAAATAATAACCTTAATTTGATATGTCCACAGTACAGAACTACTCTTTTTCGGAACAGTCTTTTTTATTTTGGTCCACAATTATGGAATACCTTACCAAGTGTAATTAAAGTAATTGTAAACTCTGGTAACATTGTCAAGTTCAAGAGGAAAATTAGAGAGCATATATTTTCAAGGCAAAATTAATATTATAGGATGTGTTTGTATTGTGTTTGATATTACTTCATATATATGTCATTGTATATAGTACCCAGCTGGATAATTTGATTATGTATACATAAATACATCTGTCGGAGAGCCCAGGCTCGACAGGTTATGCCTAAAAATGTAAAGAATATTTACCTTATATTTATATGTACATGTATATGTACTAGAATATGTACCATGGCAATAAATTTACTTACTTACTTACTTACTTACTTACTTACTTACTTACTTAGGTTACTATATATTAGGTTACAGCAGTTTTGGTTAGGTTTGGTTAGGTTAAGATAGATTAGGTTTGGTTAGGTAAGGTTTGGTTAAGTTATTTTATGTTAGGTTAGGTTAGATTAGCTTTGGTTAAGTAAGGTTTGGTTAGAATAGATCAGATTTGGTTAAGTAAGGTTTAGTTAGGTAAAGTTAAGTTAAGTTGGGTTTGGTTAGGTTAGAGTTGGCTAGGTTAGGTTAGGTTAGGTTAGGTTATGATAATAATTGTCATGATTTTACATGTATGAATTGTTAATAAAGAGAACAACTGACCTTCTTCTTGAGATATTTAGGTTGTTTTTTCCACTTGAAGCTGTTGAATGACAATGGGTATATAGGTAATGTTGTTTTCAGTGTGGTAATAAAGATGCCAACATCCTACACGCAGCTTTAGAAAGTCTTGAAGTGCCAGGTTGGTTGGTGATGACGTCTGGTCCTGTGATGGTATTGACACTGGAAAGATCATTCTTATTAGTATCGGTACAGGAACACTTAATGTTGACTTGGTTATGAGGTCCGGTAATGTGATCAATGTTAAGTCTTGCCAAAGTTTGTTTATTTACTTGTCCCCCACGTGGTATTATTATGAGGTGGAGACAACAACTGAAAGCGAGCCTCCAGGACACCTTCACCAATTTTGTTCATCTCTATTGGTTATCGAGACACCATGGATGACTGGTTGTAGGCGGGACATTCTGGTGAGAGAGGAAAGTTGTTAGTGATGGTTTTAATATTGGGTATTTTCTCTGTTTTGCACACACACACACACACTCACATACATCCTTCTTCCTTCCTTTCTCGGTTTTGCACACACACACACAGATATCCTTCTTCCTTCCTCTCTCTTTTTTGCACACACACACACACACACACACACACACACATAGTAACAAACAATAATGAGCCAACTTACCAGTACGTCTAGGAGCATCAATGGGACCACTGGTGTGAGAGCCAACACCAACATCACCACCATCACTAGTATTACACTACTGTACGTCCACACATCATGTCTGTAATATAATAATACTAATAATAGTCTCTGTACACACACACACACACACACACACTATCATTATAAACACACCAGCCTGCGAGACAACAGAGACAATTCTACCCTCGCCCATCAGCCCAGCTTACCAACAGAGTTAGACAGCAGCCCTTTCATGGGAGACAGCAGCCTGCCAGACCATATCGTCTCCCCAAGCACACCTGCAACTATCCCACCAAGGACCATCCCGGGTGTGTCTGACGAGGTGGACGGCAGCCTGGCTCACCCACGGATGGGCAGCGAGGCTAGTCAAATAAGGTCTATCCTGGCCAGGGATTACAGTTCCGGTGTGTTTTATTTCCCATTTTAATTTCTTGATTAAATTTGTGTGATAATGGGAATTAATCATATATTATTACGAGTACTAAAAATTTCTTTTCGCTTCTCCCAATTCCCGAGGCGTTTTTCACATTTTAGACAATTGTCTTACACTTGACTTTCTTTCCTAGCCACTACGCCTGCCCTCCATGTCCTCCAAGGTGTCACCCTCGGTCGTCCCACACGTGAGGGAAATGCGGGAGAAAGGGATAGTGGAGCCAGCGAGAGGAAAGATATTTCTATCCCGCCTATTCACTGTTCCCAAGAAAAACTCAGACAAGACGAGACTATAGTGATGGACCTGAGCGCTCTGAACAAATTCTTGAAGCCTCAACACTTCAAGATGGTATCAGTGGCTCAGGTTCGCACAGTCCTCCGAAAGGGAGACTGGTTTGTGTCACTGGACACTTACTGGAATGTTCCGATCCACACTCGGGTTTCACCGCTTCCTGGCGTTTCAGGTGGGGACCGAGACATTTCAGTTCACCGGACTTCCTTTCGGATTTTCGCTTGCCCCTCGAGTTTTTACCAAGCTCATGAGGTTGGTGACGGAGGAGGGTGTCCCCACTCTCACTGAACGATGGGTTGATACACGCCCCCTCCAAGGAGCAGGTATCAACCAACGTGGCAGTAGCGATGAGGGTGTTAAGGGAGATGGGGTTTTTTATAAACATCCCCAAATCTTCTCTTATCTCCACACGCAAGCTATGTTGGCTAGGGATAGAGTGGGACTTTATTTCGGCCACCCTCTCGCTCGCTCCAGACAATGCCCGCCGGATCCTCCGCCAGTTTGTTTGTTTTTTTCTATACCTCAACCTCGGGGCTGTAGGCTTTAAGTATACCGTGATTCTTTGTGAGGCCCTGAGATTATTGGGTGTCACACCAGATGAGACAGTGGAGCTTCGTGGTGATGTTGGTACCGTAGCCTCTCTTCTGTCCCACTAGATGACTACACCTTATTTATACACGTCACTATCAGGGGAGAACAGCTACACCGTCACTCACAGCATCTTGGAATATGGTCTGGCATCTTCTATGTTGTGAGTTGCCGACGATGTAGGGGGTATTTTCTTGACGTGTTGGCGTAGCCAGGATAATTGACGACACAGATGGACTCAGTTCACCTCTGAAAATCCCAGACGTTTACTCGTGGATTCGAACCAGGTACGGGGGGCGTATTTCTCCCGTACTTTCTCTCGCCGCCAGTGGGAATCGTTGCTAGGGTGCCTCAACTTCACAGCACCAGCGATTCCCCTGGGACGACTAAAACACAGAAGAATGACACGAGAGGTCAACAGACACCTATCATCCGCACCACGAGACGTCCCCAGGCTCATACCCACCGTTTCAAGCATCACTGCGTCTACACGCTTGGAGTTTTTACGGTGTGTCCTCAGCAAATAGTTCTCACAAGACACAGTGGGCAAGATGCTGAAGGCACACCATAAATCTTTGGTGCAGCAATACGAATCATGCTGGAAGAGATTTCAAGATAACCTTCGTCGTCACTCTATCACTATCATATCCGAAGGCACTATTATGGCTTTTCTTGTTTGTCTGTCCGATTCCACTAACAGGGTTCCAGCTACTATTATAGCACACTATACCACCCTGTCTGACCCTCTTCTACTAGGGTTTAACATTAAGGTTCCAGAGAGACCTCTTACCCTACTTCAGGGATTCGGGCAGGTACGGCACCACAACGGGCCCAAACTCCTGCCTGGTCCCTTCACTGTGGCCTTACCTATACCTCACCTTCGAGAGGGTCACACTTACCTTAAACCATCTCCTTCAGAGAGCTCTCTTCCTGCTAGCTTTAGCTACAAGGGGACAGAGCTTCTCAGCTAGCAGCTCTCACCCATCACCCTTCATTTACCATTTTAGATAATAACATGACCTTTTTAACTGTTTCACCTTCACCCACATTTTTAGCAAAAACTGAGCAGGCAGATAGTAGAATTGGCCCCCTCAGGATACCGTCCTTCCTGCTGGATTCATGCATTTAAAAGTTACGTAGATGCTACGAGAGAGGCATCACTAGACCATTTATTTTATAATTCTAAGTCTGGTATGCCTCTTCCTCCCAGATCAATCCCTCACCTTCTCTATCGAGTGATTAATAATGCAGATCCAGGCCATGCCCCTAAGGCACACAGTGGTAGAGGCATGACTGCCTCACGCACCTTCCTTAGAACTCTCTCGGTGGAAAAATACGGGATTTGGGGGGATGGGCGTCTACAGCCTCCTTCAGGACGAGATATCTTTATCCTTCTGTGAATCTCATTCAGTGTGTAGCACTAACTACTCCCTCTGAGTTACCTACTGTGGCGTCCCCACCAGGCAGGGGACTCCATGGGAAGAATAAGGGGGGGGGGGGGGGGGGGGAGGAGGGGTAACCCGAGGGGTAAAGGTCAGGCCAGGTAACTCATCTTCACTTATCATATCCATCTTGTATTTACTCACCCACATTTTATCATCACCTTGTATAACATTTTTATAAATAAATAAATATCTTGTAGACTGAGTTCCTCGTTCATCCCCACAACAATATTAATTTTATTCTTGTGTTGAAAGAAAACACTAAATACTCCTTGTCTTCCTACATAGTTCTTCCCACTGTAACTAACAAGGTAATGAAGCTACACAGGTCAACACTGAGGCTATAAATTTACTGGGTTGTTTATGGACACAACTCTTTGGGAATCTATTTATATTTAAGGAGATAGTCGTATCCCTTCTATACTCCTATACTATTAATGCCTCTGTCAGCACCCACAGCGAGTTATCAACTATAACAACAACAACAACTCTGAGACGAGAGGACGTTCTGAATAAGGTTCCTCCATTTCCTCTCTCCTATATACCTCTTCACACACATAACAAATAGCTATGCTGGTTCTTTATACACCAATAGTGGTGCATTTGTATTGTCTTCTAGCCACATATTAGCTTTTATTGGTGTTAAAATAACCAGCACAGATTCTACCCTCCCACCTCCCTATAGGAACCTTTCATTTTATTTACTTATTTCTCATTTGAGTGGCCGAGCGTCCCGACCTTTGCCCTTAGTGTACCCAAGCGGTCAGTAATACCAAAGGCCACCACCAGGGGCCTCATATCAGTACAGTGCCAGATTTGTATTTCATTTCTGATGAACATCACAGAAGTTATCCTCGTAGTATTTATGACCTAGACAGCCTAAGCTACCTTGATGGTGACTCTATAGCAAACAGATGTGCTGGTTCTTTTAACACCAATAAAAGCTATTTAGTGGCAGGAAGCCACTACAAATGCACCATTGTACACACACACACACACACACACACACACTAAACCTATCATTATAAACACACACAGTATGTCCACACATGATGTCTGTAATATAACAAATATAATAGCCTCTGTACACACACACACACACACACAGTATTACACTCTGTCCACACATGATGTATGTAATATAATAATAATAATAATAGCCTCTGTACACACACACCCTATCATTGTAAACACACATACACCCTATCATTATCATTGTACACACACACACTATCAATTTACACACGCACTACCTTATGATTGTAAAGTCATGGTCTAATGTACTGCAACACCTTCCAATGAGATGGCTTCGAAAAATGATCCGAAACTATAGCTGTTGGTGTGCAATTTTGGTTCATAAAATTAACTAAAATAACTCGTTTTTATTCACCAGGTTGCAGTACATTAGACCATGACTTTACACACACACACATAGTATTACACTCTGTCCACACATAATGTTTGTAATATAGCAATAACAATAGCCTCTGTACACACACACACACACACACACACACAGTATTACACTCTGTACACACATAATGTTTGTAACATAACAATAACACTGGGTTAATTCCACAATGGTATTAGTTTGTTATCTTCCTAACCAACCACACTTGTTGTTTCAGATATCCAGCCAGACCCTGACCACTACATAATAAAGGTGTATATTAATATTGGAAACATATTATAAAGGTGTATATTAATATTGGAAACATATTATAAAGATGTATATTAATATTGGAAACATATTATAAAGGTGTATATTAATATTGGAAACATATTATAAAGGTGTATATTAATATTGGAAACATATTATAAAGATGTATATTAATATTGGAAACATATTATAAAGGTGTATATTAATATTGGAAACATATTATAAAGGTGTATATTAATATTGGAAACATATTATAAAGGTGTATATTAATATTGGAAACATATTATAAAGGTGTATATTAATATTGGAAACATATTATAAAGGTGTATATTAATATTGGAAACATATTATAAAGGTGTATATTAATATTGGAAACATATTATAAGGTGTATATTAATATTGGAAACATATTATAAAGGTGTATATTAATATTGGAAACATATTATAAAGGTGTATATTAATATTGGAAACATATTATAAAGGTGTATATTAATATTGGAAACATATTATAAAGGTGTATATTAATATTGGAAACATATTATAAAGGTGTATATTAATATTGGAAACATATTATAAAGGTGTATATTAATATTGGAAACATATTATAAAGGTGTATATTAATATTGGAAACATATTATAAAGGTGTATATTAATATTGGAAACATATTATAAGGTGTATATTAATATTGGAAACATATTATAAAGGTGTATATTAATATTGGAAACATATTATAAAGGTGTATATTAATATTGGAAACATATTATAAAGATGTATATTAATATTGGAAACATATTATAAAGATGTATATTAATATTGGAAACATATTATAAAGGTGTATATTAATATTGGAAACATATTATAAAGATGTATATTAATATTGGAAACATATTATAAAGGTGTATATTAATATTGGAAACATATTATAAAGGTGTATATTAATATTGGAAACATATTATAAAGGTGTATATTAATATTGGAAACATATTATAAAGATGTATATTAATATTGGAAACATATTATAAAGGTGTATATTAATATTGGAAACATATTATAAAGATGTATATTAATATTGGAAACATATTATAAAGGTGTATATTAATATTGGAAACATATTATAAAGGTGTATATTAATATTGGAAACATATTATAAAAAGTAAACACAATACTTTCGTCCTTCACGCTGACCGTCAGAAATATTGACCATTTTATTATCTAAACTTTATTATATGAATTATTGTTTCATTATTATTTAATATAGTGTAAATTAATATTTCAAATGGACTTAAACTTATTAATTACTATTGCAGGAGACTGATAAGTTCATAGGAAGAGGTAAAAGGCCATCAATAATATACTTATATTTATTTATAATACAAGCACTGGCTTCGCCAGCCCCGGCTACGCCGTGGGTGCTTTTGCCTGCGGCGCTGCTCGCTTCGCTCACCCCGCCCCCCCTACCCCCCCCCCCCACCCCTACCCCACGCCCCCCCCCACCCACGCCCCCACCCCCACCCCCGCCCCACGCCCCCACCCACACCACTACCCCACGCCCCCACCCACACCCATACCCCACGCCCCCACCCCCCTACCCCACGCCCCCACTCCCCACGCCCCCCCTACCCCACGCCCCCACCCCACGCCCCCACCCAACGCCCCCCCCCACCCCACGCCCCCACCCACACACACGCCCCTACCCCCCCACCCACCCCTACCCCCCCTTCCCTGACCCCCCCCCCCCAACACAACCACCACCACCCCCACCCACACCCACACCCCCCAATCAGATGTCACACCAGGTAGTGAAGATGTTAAATAGTGAAGATGTGTTGAAGTGTCACAATTACCACTACCTCCCACCCACCCACCTACATCTTAATTACCACCCATCCACCCACATATCTCTTCCAAATAATAGTGAAGATGTTCGTGTATGGTGAGTAGTGAAGATGTCTTGCGGCCGCCACAGTATGCATTGGCGTCCTCGCTACCTACCACCCATATATTTATTGACATCTTCACTACCTACCTACCTACCTACCACCCACATCTTACCTACCTACCTACCTACCACCCACATCTTAACTACCACCCACCCATATATTTATTGACATCTTCACTATCTACCTACCTACCTACCACCCACATCTTACCTACCTACCTATACCTACCACCCACATCTTAACTACCTACCACCCATATATTTATTGACATCTTCACTACCTACCTACCACCCACATCTTACCTACCTACCTACCTACCACCCACATCTTAACTCCCACCCACCCATATAATTATTGACATCTTCACTACCTATACCTATCACCCACATCTTACCTACCTACCTATACCTACCACCCACATCTTAACTACCACCCACCCATATAATTATTGACATCTTCACTACCTATACCTATCACCCACATCTTACCTACCTACCTACCTTCCACCCACATCTTAACTCCCACCCACCCATATAATTATTGACATCTTCACTACCTACCTACCACCCACATCTTACCTACCTACCTACCTTCCACCCACATCTTAACTACCACCCACCCACCCACATCTTACCCACCTACCACCCACATAAAACCTACCTACCACCCACATCTTACCTACCTACCTCTCTGCCAAATATAAAGGGCAATGTCTCTTGTATCTCTGGGGAGTAGTGAAGATGCCACATTTTATTTTGGAATCGTTAATTTTTGAAAGTTTTGAAAGGTTGCAATTTTTAATATACATTGATATATATATATATATATATATATATGGCCTATTTTTAATGTATGGAAATACATTATCAATATTATTTTTGTTCAGTTTATTATATGGAAATAAATTATGTATATTATTTTTGTTCAGTTACATCTAATGACCATAAATTATGAGGAGTAATCTAAGTTAAGTTATATTCATTTATAATACAGTATAGCCTATAGGGACTACTTTTATTATATGGAAATACATTATTTATATTATTTTTGTTCAGTTTATTATATGGAAATATATTATCAATCAATGTATATTAAAAATTTCAACCTTTCCAAACTTTCAAAAACGCTCATTTTTTCAATCGTTTTTTTTCAATTTTTAACGATTTACAGTGCTTGTATATATTATTTTTGTTCAGTTTCATCTAATTTTGACCATAATTTATGAGGAGTATATACAGCATATATTATTAGTAAATTTGTACAGTACATAGTGATTTTTATCTTTTTGTTCATTAGATAATACATAAAGGAGTGTATATATATATATATATATATATAAATTTTCTGAAAATGATAAAACTTTTCAAAAATAAAAAAACCCGAAGTGAAGGTTGATTCCAGGCTGATTCCGCGACAATGTATTTTATGTTACAAATGTCGGTAAGATAAGAGTTAACATCTTCACTATTAACTGGAAGAGACATTGCCCTTTATATTTAGCAGAGATAGGTATTATCATCTTCACTACCCAGTGTGACATACTGATAAGTGTTAACATCTTATTATGTGGAAGAGACATTGCCCTATATATTTAGCAGAGATAAGTATTAACATCTTCACTACCTGGTGGGACATATGATTTGGGGGTGGGAGTGGGTGGAGGGGCGAGCGAAGCGAGCCGCGAGTGGGGTGGGGGGTTAACGCAGCGAACAGCTCCGCAGGCAAAAGCACCCACAGCGCAGCCGCGGTGGGCGAAGCCCAGTGCTTGTATATATATATATATATATATATATATATATATATATATATATGCACCACAGCTGCTCCGTGGGTGCTTTTGCCTGCGGCGCTGCTCACTGAGCTCGTGGCTCATTTCGCTCAACCCCCCCCCACTCACAATTCACTTCACTCGCCCCTCCACCGACCCCCCCCCCAATCAGATGTCACCCCAGGTAGTGAAGATGTCAAGTAGTGAAGATGTGTTGAAGTGTCACAATTTATCATGGTGTGAACCATGAGATTTTTTGGGAGTTGGGGATGGTTGCATTTTTAATGATACATTGATATTTTATTTTATCTTATTTTAGTTGAAGGAATTCTGAACTTTAAATAATTATTACTTGGATATTTGTATATTGTATTGTAGTGAATGTTGTATAATTATATTGTAGTGAATGTTGTATAATTATATTAAAGTGAATGTTGTATAATTATAGTGTAGTGAATGTTGTATAATTATAGTGTAGTGAATGTTGTATAATTATAGTGTAGTGAATGTTGTATAATTATAGTGTAGTGAATGTTGTATAATTATAGTGTAGTGTATGTTGTATAATTATAGTGTAGTGTTACACCCAGGTCTGAGTGGTATGTACCAAGTTAATAAGTAATGCTTTTATGCCCTGGACCTGGGCTAACAAAAGCCAAGTAGGCAAGGGATAACGTCTGTATCCGAATCTTTTAAAGGCAAAGGGCATGTAAATAACGGAGTTTCACTTAGAACAAGATATATTGAACATAATAACACCTTGAAATGCAAAAGAGAGAGCACCAGTGTATAGACAAAACAATATAATAAATACACTTAACACTAAACATCCTACCTAAGAACAAAGCTAAACATGTACATTAAATATATATGGGGAGGAGAGCAATAAGAATATAATTAGTATACGTTACAATCCAAATGGAGCCCAGGTGGGTGAGATGCAGAGTGCAGGCCGGGGAACCAAGTGTGATGTGTGATGTGTAGTGGATGTGAACACAGTGTAGAGAATGTGTAGACAATGTGAAGAGAATGTGACGAGAATGCGAAGAGAATGTGAAGAGAGTGGCCGTTGGTGAGGAACTGTTGTCCTGGATAGAATTCGGCCGGTTTATATCAGAATCGGAGCCGGGGGGTCAAGGGGTAAAGGCATATTTGTCAGTTCCTGATTGGTCAGTTGAAGATTGGGGGGTGAGGAATTGGAGGGAGGTTGTTGGATGAACTGGTAGTTTAAGGAAGGGGGGGGGGGGTAGCAGGCTGGCAGCCAGGTTGATGGGTGGTTCGTAACAGTAGTGAATGTTGTATAATTATATTGTAGTGAATGTTGTATAATTATAGTGTAGTGAATGTTGTATAATTATATTATAGTGAATGTTGTATAATTAGTGTAGTGTATGTTGTATAATTATATTTAGTTATTATTTACATAACCATTTATTATGTATTATTATAATGTATATATACTTATATAGTTGATTTAGTTCCTATTTAAATAAATTAATTTATACAGTAATCTATATAGGCCTAATCTTAGTGTATAAAATACAGTATATGTATGAATCTTAAATCACTTAATACAATAAATATAAATTAGCGAACTACTGTACAAAGTATTTTTCAAAGATATTGCATATTACCGTTATCTAAAGAAATTATATAATGATATAATGTTTCTATGAACTAAGTAATGATATAAAGTGATTATATAATGATATGTATAATAATATGTCCATGAACTGATTAATTAATAATAGGTTATACAGTTTCTATAGGTAGTTCAATTCTAATGATATAATGTTTGCACGAACTGATTAATTAGAATTATGTTATACAGTTTCTATAATTTGTTCAATTCTAATGATATAATATTTGCACGAACTGATTAATTAATAATATGTTATAAAGTTTCTATAGTAGTTCAATTCTAATGATATAATGTTTGCATGAACTGATTAATTAATAATATGTTATAAAGTTTCTATAAGTAGTTCAATTCCCGACGTCACGAACCTAAGTAAAACTGCCACTTTTCACCAGATAAAATAATTGTTAACAACAAAGTTGGGGAAGTGATCTCTTTCCCGTATGATTTCGGCCTCATAAAAATGTATAATTAGAGGTGAAAAACTTTTCTGATTGCTCTCATTATTTTTAACATAGGGCATTGTTCTTTCAGAAACATAGTGTTATTTTGTTTTAAGCCAAAGGTGCAGGTATGAACTAATATAAATGTTATTAGTTCTGCCAACCCCTGTACTATTTTATGCTTGTAATTGCTGTTTTACTGTATGTTGCACACCAATTCTTATCTATGATGTTAATATAATTACTGAATAATAACATCTTAAAGTGCAGACGTACGATGTATCAGTAAATATCGCGGGGAAGATTTTACAAAATTACATCTAACTCGGCCAACACGCTGTTCCTCAACTTCCATATTAAAACCGCTGGCGATCACACGCAACCCTTCAGTTAGTGACCCCGGGAATTATTGTGATATAATGTTTGCACGAACTGATTAATTAAAATTATGTTATACAGTTTTATAAGTTCAATTCTAATGATATAATGTTTGCACGAACTGATTAATTAAAATTATGTTATACAGTTTTTATAAGTTCAATTCAAATGATATAATGTTTGCACGAACTGATTAATTAATAATATGTTATAAAGTTTCTATAATGAGTTCAATTTTAATGATATAATGTTTGCACGAACTGATTAATTAATAATATGTTATAAATATTTATAAGTAGTTCAATTCTAATGATATAATGTTAGCTAGAACTGATTAATTAATAATATGTTATAAAGTTTCTATGTGCTAGAAATGTTTCAATATACAGGCCAAAAAAATGCTAAAATACGTTTTTTGTGCCCAAAAAGTCGATTTGTGCATGCATCTTCGGTACCCGTTTATATCCCAAACTTAGCCTAAAAACACCGAAAATTCGAGTTTTTTGTGTCCAAGAAGCGATCTGTACATGTCTACACTGTGCTAGAAAAGTTTCAATATTCAGGCCAAAAAAATGCTAAAACACGTTTTTTTGGCCCAAAAAGTCGATTTGTGCATGCATATTCGGTACACGTTTATATCCCAAATTTAGCCTAAAAACACCGAAAATTCGAGATTTTTGGGTCCGAGAAGTGATTTGTGCATGCCTACACTATGCTAAAAAAATTTCAATTTACAAACCAAAAATATGCTAAAACACGGTTTTGGGGCCCAAAAAGTCTATTTGTGCATGCATCTTCGGTACCCGTTTATATAAAACATTTAGCTTTAAAACATGGAAAATTCGAGATTTTTCGGGTCCCAGAAGCAATCTGTACATTTCTACTCTGTGCTAGAAAATGTTAAATATACAGTCCAAAAAAATGCTAAACACGTTTTTTGAGCCCAAAAAGTCGATTTGTGCATGCATCTTTGGTACCCGTTTATATCCCAAATTTACCCTACAAACACCGAAAATTCAAGTTTTTTTGGGTCCCAGAAGCGATCTGTACATGCATGCACTGTTCTATAAGCATATCAATATACAGGCTAAAAAAATGGTAAAACACGTTTTTTGGACCAAAAAAGTCGATTTGTGCATGCAACTTCGGTACCCGTTTATATCCCAAATTTAGCCTAAAAACACCGAAAATTCGAGTTTTGGGGGTCCCAGAAGCGCTCTGTACATGTCTACTCTGTTTTAGAAAATGTTCATTATACAGGCCAAAAAAATACTAAAACACGTTTTTTGGGTCCAAAAAGTCGATTTGTGCATGCATCATCGGTACCCGTTTATATCCCAAATTTACCCTAAATATACCGAAAATTCGAGTTTTTTGAGTCCTAGAAGCGATCTGTACATGTCTACACTGTGCTAGAAAATTTTCAATTTACAAACCAAAAAAATGGTAAAACACGTTTTTTGGACCCAAAAAGTCGATTTGTGCATGCAACTTCGGTACCCGTTTATATCCCAAATTTACCCTAAGAATACCGTAAAATCGAGTTTTTTGGGTCCAAGAAGTGATCTGTACATGCCTACACTGTGCTAGAAAATGTTAAATATACAGGCCAAAAAAATGCTAAAACATGTTTTTTGGGCCCAAAAAGTCTATTTGTGCATGCATCTTCGGTACCCGTTTATATCCCAAATTTAGCCTAAAAACACGGAAAATTCGAGTTTTTTGAGTCCTAGAAGCGATCTGTACATGTCTACACTGTGCTAGAAAATGTTCAATATACAGGGCAATGAAAATGCTAAAACACGTTTTTTGGGCCCAAAAAGTCGATTTGTGCATGCATCTTCGGTACCAGTTTATATCCCAAACTTTGCCTAAAAACACCGAAAATTCGAGTTTTTTGGATCCAAGAAGTGATCTGTACATGCCTACACTGTGCTAAAAAATGTTCAATATACGGGCCAAAAAAATGCTATAACACGTTTTTTGGGCCCAAAAAGTCTATTTGTGCATGCATCTTCGGTACCCGTTTATATAAAACATTTAGCTTTAAAACATGGAAAATTCGAGATTTTTCGGTCCCAGTAGCAATCTGTACATTTCTACTCTGTGCTAGAAAATGTTAAATATACAGTCCAAAAAAAGGCTAAACACGTTTTTTGAGCCCAAAAAGTCGATTTGTGCATGCATCTTCGGTACCCGTTTATATCCCAAACTTAGCCTAAAAACACCGAAAATTCGAGTTTTTTGGGTCCCAGAAGCGATCTGCACATGTCTACACTGTACTAGAAAAGTTTCAATATACAGGCAATAAAAAGCATAAACACGTTTTTTGGGCCCAAAAAGTCGATTTGTGCATGCATCTTTGGTACCCGTTTATATCCCAAATTTACCCTACAAACACCGAAAATTCAAGTTTTTTTGGGTCCCAGAAGCGATCTGTACATGCATGCACTGTTCTATAAGCATATCAATATACAGGCAATAAAATGCTTAAACACGTTTTTTGGGCCCAAAAAGTCGATTTGTGCATGCAACTTCGGTACCCATTTATATCCCAAATTTAGCCTAAAAACACCGAAAATTCGAGTTTTGAGGGTCCCAGAAGCGATCTGTACATGTCTACTCTCTGGTAGATAATGTTAAATGTACAGGCCAAAAAAATGCTAAAACACGTTTTTTGGGCCCAAAAGTCGATTTGTGCATGCATCTTCGGTACCCGTTTATATCACAAATTTAGCCTAATAACACGGAAAATTCGAGTTTTTTGGGTCCTAGAAGCGATCTGTACATTTCTACACTGTGCTAGAAAATGTTCAATATTCAGGGCAATAAAATGCTAAAACACGTTTTTTGGGCCCAAAAAGTCGATTTGTGCATGCATCTTCTGTACCCGTTTATATCCCAAACTTAGCCTAAAAACACCGAAAATTCGAATTTTTTGGGTCCAAGAAGCGATCTGTAGCCTACATGTCTACACTGTGCTAGAAAAGTTTCAATATTCAGGCCAAAAAAATGCTGAAACACGTTTTTTGGGCCCAAAAAGTCGATTTGTGCATGCATATTCGGTACACGTTTATATCCCAAATTTAGCCTAAAAACACCGAAAATTCGAGATTTTTGGGTCCCAGAAGTGATTTGTACATGCCTACACTATGCTAGAAAATTTTCAATTTACAAACCAAAAATATGCTAAAACACGGTTTTGGGGCCCAAAAAGTCTATTTGTGCATGCATCTTCGGTACCCGTTTATATAAAAAATTTAGCTTTAAAACACGGAAAAATCGAGTTTTTTGGGTCCCAGAAGCAATCTGTACATTTCTACTCTGTGCTAGAAAATGTTAAATATACAGGCCAAAAAAATGCTAAACACGTTTTTTGAGCCCAAATAGTCGATTTGTGCATGCAACTTCGGTACCCGTTTATATCCCAAACTTAGCCTAAAAACACCGAAAATTCGAGTTTTTTGGATCCCAGAAGCGATCTGCACATGTCTACACTGTACTAGAAAAGTTTCAATATACAGGCAAAAAAATGCTTATATATAATAATTCTTTTTACAGATGTGGCCCAAATCAACCTATATGGATAATAATTTTTATGTCTATATATACTCTCAATAGCTCCAGGCTCAGACGAGGAACACAACCCCCTCCCACTCGCTTCGCTCGCCCCCCCCCATCACGCCCCCACCCCCACCCTCACCCTCACCCCCGTCCCACCCCCACCCCACGCCCCCACCCCCAATCAGATGTCAGACCAGGTAGTGAAAATGTTAAGTAGTGAAGATGTGTTGAAGTGTCACAATTGTCTCTTCCAAATAATAGTGAAGATGTTTGTGTATGGTGAGTAGTGAAGATGTGTTGTGGCCGCCACAGTATACATTGGCGTCTTAGCTACCTACCACCTATATCTTAACAACCACCCACCCATATAATTATTGACATCTTCACTAACTACCTACCTACCTTCTACCCACATCTTAACTACCATCCACCCACCCACATCTTACCTACCTACCACCAACATCTTACCTACCTACCTACCTACCACCCACATCTTAACTACCACCCACCCATATAATTATTGGCATCTTCACTACCTACCTACCTACCTTCCACCCACATCTTAACTACCAACCCACATCTTAACTACCCACCCACCCACCCACATCTTAACTATCTCCCACCCACATCTTACCTACCTACCCACCCTCCCACACACATCTTCCCTACCTCCCACCCACCCACTCACATCTTCCCTACCTCCCACCCACCCACCCATCCACCTACCTACCTACCACCCACATCTTACCTACCTACCACCCACATCTTACCTACCTACCACCTAAATCTTACCTACCACCCACATCTTAACTACCTACCACCCACATCTTCCTTACCTACCACACACATCTTAACTACCACCCACACACATCTTAACTACCATCCATCCACCCACATCTTACCTACCTATCTACCACCCACATCTCACCTACCTACCTTAACTACCACCCACACACCCACATCTTACCCACATCTTACCTACCTACCTCTCTGCCAAATATAAAGGGCAATGTCTCTTGTATCTCTGGAGAGTAGTGAAGATGAAACATTTTACCGTAAAATCGTTAATTTTTTAAAGTTTTGAAAGGTTGCAATTTTTAATATACATTGATTGATGATAAAATAAAGGGTTATGAGACAAACGGTTGCATATCGTGGTAAGTTAGTGTAACAGGTATAAAGCATTGCACTGATATTAAATACGAATTATAGAGCTTTACTTTACCAATAAAAGAAAATATTCACATATACTTTGTAGGCTTCTATTTATTTCTGCGGGAAGCAGGAAGCTGTATTACGAGTACAGGAACTTTGAAAGGAAGAACAACCATTTATTAGGAGAGTATTTACTGCAGGTAAGATCAACTCATACTTAATAACTATAACATGCAAAGGAAAAATCAGTGTGAAGTACTATCTTACTAAATATCTTTCTTCCACCTATTTGAAATATTATTATACGATCGTACGTAGTATTTTAACACAATATTATATACTCATTATTATTCCCTTAGAAGGTAAAGTATTATTCACAAGCTACGCACTTCAAGAATTCCCAATGAAAATAGAAATAATTTTTTAATGTTCAAAATTCCTCCAAGAAGTATTATACTTAGTGATGATGTCATCAATGACACACACTCCTCAAGTACTATGTTGCATGTCCTTATTTATGTGTTTGTCTTGCATAAATATTGGCAAGTATTCCTCCAAAGGATGCGAAATCTCCACTTGCTTTGAAGCAATTCAGGCACTATATGCATGTAATTCATATCTATTACTAATCAAACCTCTCTTATATCATCAAATTTCTATTTCTACACTCTATACTTACCTGCTGATAGACTATTAACAATATATTACCCTAATCACCCTACACATGGCATGGATTAAGGATACTGTAGAGAGGCAGACTCAGATAAAATCGATTCAAGGGAATCGCTACATTGAAAAATATAATATATATAATTGCTAGACAACATGTCCCACTCTCTTCCACCTTTCAATATATTTCATTTAATATCGACTTGTTTAACATCTCCCTATTATCAGTTGTTTCAGATAAGTGAAGCTTGGAAGTTACTCAGGGAGACTGGGAATCAAACATCCTTCTAATATCAGTTGATTACTCCATATATTGATGAAAATAAAACTTGGTACCAATATTTATTATCCCATGTCTTATCTTTCTGGCAGGTACTATAACATTTTTATATAGAAAAAGTCTACTGTCATATTTTGCATTGTATAAGAGAACTCTATCAATGTAGACTGAATTATCTTGTTATGGAAAATTAACATTTAGCTGTTATTGCACAGCCACAACATAGCAACAAGGCCCCTTCATTAATGTGTGAATTTTTAGCATAGGTTAGCTTATACACACAATAACATGCACCCAGCTAAACACATTAATTTTAACATTATTTTTTTATGTACTTACCAGAGTATTTTATTCATGTATTGATGTTCGTTTTAAGTATATGATGTGCCTATGTCTTTGATGTCAATTTTATATTATTATTGAGGTATTAATTGTTAATATCTTAGTTATTGTGTACCCTACCTACATTATATGTTTGTTTCCACAATCAAGGTAATCTGAGGCAGATTAAGGTAGCGGCCGAGCATTGTACACAATAAGGCAAGTGCTGTATGCCACAATCATAAGATAATACACAGGTAAACAGACTGCCTGCCTAAGACCCTGTACAGAAGATAAGCAGAGAGGGCAGATATTAGTAATAAGCAGTATGAGTCACAGTGGTACCCATGTGATGTAGAAGCTGGTGTATAGCAAATAACTAGATAACACCAACATTATTAATATTGGCTAACACCAGAATACACAGGGGTGCTTCTTATCATTGTTGTTCTCTGGGAAGGCCAACCTACGAGAGAGAGTAGGGAGAGAGTAGAGAAAGAGAGTAGAAAGGAGAGTAGGGAGAGAGAGTAAGAGTAAGGAGGTAGCAGAAGGAAGTGGGTGGAGCTCTATGAATTAGACCATCCCCTTTTCCTTCTGACCAATAATTTCTCTAGAGATGTATGTTAACTTTTGAGCTGAAATTGTATATAAACAGTGAAACTTACCTAATAGGTAGGATTACTTAAACTGACTCCCAAGGGTTATACTTGTCTCACCAAGAGACACACTACTATATCAGAAAGAAGCACATCAATATCATTCCCTGTCTGCGTGTATAGAGATATAAGTGTAAATAAATGAACTGTCCATTTTACAACTGTGAAGTCAATTACCTTAGAAAACACCCACGTCTACGCTACCCAATAACTAATAATAATAACAATACTACAAGTCCCAAGAAGCTAATACAAGTAAGTTACCAGATTCTGAACGAGTTAAAGCATAACAAGGACTGGTACAACTTTATTTTATTAAAAATCCAGTAAACATGACTGTAACACGGTTTTTCTTATCAGGGATCTGTGTTTTCCCCGTTTAAATCTTTCGTAATGATTGACGTCCTGCACTTCTCGTTACACACACACACCTATCTAACCTTTCAAATTGCAGCATACATACTCATGCATATAGAATCTAAAATGTGTGTGAGAGAGAGAGAGAACAAAAATAAAAATGTGTGTGTGTGTGTGTGTGTTCATTAAAGTTAGGGGAAGTGACACAGATAGATTGACACACATTAACACGCCTATTACACCCTGTATATTGTATATCTATAACTCTGCCTATTACACCCTACATATACCCTATTCCATGCCAGATGCACCTCTATTACACAACACTGTACAGTCAAGAGCAATAATAGGTATCCAGGTGTTCTTCCATTAACCTATAATAATAATAATAATGGATTATGAAGGGGAAATATTCTTGTTGGATAATTGAAAGGTTTCTGGTTCCTTCAAAATATGCCACAAAACAACAGATACCCAATTAGTATGTACACCTTCCTTCAAAGCCATTAAGAAGGAGGCAGGTAGTTCAAGCTGTGTACAATCACAAACAGGAAGAAGGACAGGAAGTAGGAAAATGGGTCACTGATTTCTCAGCTGCGAGTCGAACACACACACACACATACACTCAAAACACAATTAAACTACTTGCATCCACCTTAGACCATCCACACCAACCTTACACCATTAATCTCTCCAAGTCCAGGACATACAGGATATGTACTTCCCTCATAAAAGAGAAAGTAGGGAAAGAGAAAGGGACAGAGAGAGAGAGAGGAAATGGAGGTGGAGCTACACAAAAGGAGGGGCTAAACATATAGGAGGAGTTAAACACTAGACCTCCCCTTTTTCCAATTGGAAATAAGGCAATGGTTACTTATGTCAACTATTTGGAAATGTATATAAACAGAGGACATACACTTATAGATAGGATACTTAGACTGACTCCCTAGGGCTACTTGTCTCCACCAAGAGAGACACAATACCATATCAGACAAAGGCACATCAATATAATTCCCTGTGTGTATAGAGATAATTGTATAATAAATTAAGTCTCAATTAAGAAACAGAGAAGTCATTAATCCCTGAACACCACGTCTGCTACGCTACCTAATAATCAACCACAACAACACTACTACTCCAAGAATCAAACACAAGTAAGTCACCAGATCCTGAAAGAGTTCAAGCCTACAGGACTGGTACAAGTAACATATATTATTTTGTTTCCTGGCATAGTTTGGAGGAATCATTACCCTCCCCTTCCATACCCACCCAATTTACTCTAATTCCTCCAAACTATGCCACGAAAAAACAAATCCTCTATTAGTAACATATTTTTAAGGTGATTATTTTGTTGCCTGGCATAGTTTGGAGGAATCAGTAGCCTCCTCTACTCCACACACACTCAGTTTACCACCATAAGTATCCCCCTTAAGAGAACTCCAACAAGTATACGTGAAACAGGATAAGCGTATGCATGTTGTAATTGGTTCACTGGCTGATTCCAAACTGTACAACCCTCAATGAATGTTCTTGGAGGTTGGATTTTCGTGGTCTGTGTTGTCCTTTGTGTGTGTGTGTGTGTGTGTCCTACTTTATGTTTGAAGTGTGTCTGTTTCATATGTCGGCAACTGTACAGTGCCGGATTAATGATCTGCCCCTCAGCCAGCCACAGGGCACCAGCTTTCAGGCTCGGACAACGAAACACCAGATTATAATCTGGATTCCCTTATCATTCTAATACCCATATGTTGTTTATAACCCAAACATTTTCATCTAGTGCTTTGGTGTCCGAACCTGAAGCGGTTCAGAAGGCTGACACACTGTGGCTGTTTGTGGGACTAAACTTTAGTCTGGCATTGCATATTGGAGGGGTTTTATTCCTCCAAAGTATGTCAGAAAACAGGACCATAAATAAAAAAAATAATAATAAATAAAGCATTTTCTACACTCACCAAACACATACATACATAAGACACTCTATACTGATGATAACAATACACACACTGTTATGTTATACTCGGTTACAATAATAATTATCCAACAGGAGAGAGGAGGGTTGTAGATATAATGCATGAACAGAGAAATATCTTAGCTGACCTCCCTCTGTATACATGGGGTAGCCTGCTAGATGAATAATTAAGTCATACTACCTCCTGCTGTCTGGTGTATTTTAATTATATAGGCATAATGTATTGTGTTTGACATTTTGTCTTTTTTCAACAATCTACTTACTTCATTATTCATTCATTTTATATTACTTCTACTTGTTCTGACTGAAAGTGTAATTCATTGGTGACTTTTGAAATGTTGGTGGTCTAGTCTTTTTTTGATTAAGGGGATGGTACAGTTTTGAATTTTTTTGATATAATGATTCATCTAAACTATTCCCAGCAGCAGTGCACCATTATTTTTGTTCTCTTGCATACTTTTGAGCAATTAAGGCACTCTAATGTACCGAAAGCGTACTCTGCCCTTAAGGGATCCTGTGATGTAGTCAGAAAATTTACGGTGAGTACTTCATATATTGCCACAAAACACCGTACGTAGGCAGGAGGAATCAGAGGCCTCCAATTCTCATACACGATCACACGGTCTTTAACCAAGTTATTTATATATTTATCATTCTTTATTGGTGCTCATCTAGAGTGTGTATGGTTTAATTAGGAGATGCTGGTGGTGGTGTTAGTAGTATTTATTTATCTATTTAGATATATATTAATTAATTTATTATTTTCATTTATACATACTTGAGAGAGTAGGTTAGTGGTATTAGTAGCAGTAATTTTTTCATCTAATTAATTACATATATACGTGTTATTATTATTACTATCATTATTAGTCAGACTTACGAGATGCTGTTGCTGGTGGTTTAAAAAATAAAAGCAGTACAAAATTTTCCTTGTTTGAGAACATTGAATGTAGCTATTCTGCTGTGTAGCAACGCTCTTGAGTACGACTCATATCAATATGAAGTTTAAATTCATGCCACTGACTCAGGACTCTGGTGACAGCAATCTCTGTGGAAAGCCACCGCGTTGAACTGCACTGTACTAATATCAGAAGGTTTAGGCCATCATTTAGGACACCGTAGAGTTCTCTTTACTTCACTTGCCGCACTGATGAATGGGAAAACCAGTTGTAAGTTTCCTTTATTAAGAAATCCAGGTTACGCGGCATACATTCACTTGCTGCACGAGACACTGCAAGCTGAATGGAGTGGCACACGCATTTTACAAAAAATAAATTTGGAACTTCAGATTTCAGCTTATCGTGCACCCCATTATTAATGCCTTCCATTACTGAGGCATTATCAATTTCCAATGCAAGAGTCTTTCAAAATTTAATCAATGTTTCTTTAAAGCAGCTTTCAGAGCATCAAAAATACCTTCCGCATTACAGTTTTTGACTTTAAGAAAGTATAAAGTCACAATCGCTCGCGGTTTGGCATCAGAATAATATCTGATTACCGACCCTAACACTTTTAATGCTGATATATTATTTCTTTCATTAATGACCAAGCTAAATTTCCTCTCCCCAATATTGTAACACTCTATTTTAACGTTAGTCACTCTTTATATTAAAATGCCGTTTTCTTCTTTGCTAAGATTGGCGGAGAAAATGGGTGAGGATAAATATACATTGTGTACAGTCGGCAGCATAAGTTTGCTTCATATCCACCTACGTATGTATGAGCTATATTGATGTTGTAACACAATTTGAATCCAGAGATGACAGATATACTTCATATATGTCAAATTACTAAAGTTGTCAGGACAGAAACTGGATTAGAATGCAACTATCTGGTCATAAATTATTACCAATATTAAGTACACAAGATGGACACGAATTTATGCTGCCGACTGTACTTATATTACCGTATGTGAATTAATCAATTTAGTTGTAATTATTATTAGGAAAGTATTGTAGGAAATAACGTATCCCTTACTTCTGGAGGTGTAATACAGTAGACTCTTTACAAGGCATAATTTATTATAGTACAAAGGAAGGGGCAGGAGCCACGCAGGTCAGCGGGGTAGGAGCGTGGGTGTGTGGCGTAGCGTGGGTGTAGCTAGGGCGCCAGTGAGTCTCCTGGTGGTGCTGCTGCTGCGTGGGTTACTGCTTGTAGGGAATGGTGACCAGCCAGGGAGAGATGCTGCTGGTGGGTGGTGTAGCTGGAGTCTGCCTGGAGAGTGGATCAGTGACCAGGCACGGCCTGCCTTTTATCTGGTAGGTAGAGGGATTAGCTATTGCCCCAGGCGCTAGGTCGGGCCCGGGGATTAGGCTAAATATAGACTGCAGGATACATACGTGGTGAGAGGAATAAGGAGTGGTACACTACAGTATGTTAAGAATTGTGTGTCAAGTTAATTTATAATTACCTGTTTAGTTTTGAAATTATTTGTAATTATTTGTGAATTATTTTTGTTAAGATCAATGTTAATTCGACTGGGGCGTTAATTCCATTCATAATACAAGTTCTTCTAATCAAGTGACGCGATGATGAATAATTCATGTGGAAGGGATTAAATATTGATTAATTCCCCTCAAAATTTTCATAACTGTTCAATCCTTGTAATCCTTATTTTTTTTTCTAAAATTTAGGTCAAAACAGTAAGGATGTTTACGAAGCATGATGTAATAATTCCAATGTTTTGCAGTATACGGAGAAAATTACCAAGTATTAATTGTAATAATTATTAATATTATTTAGCTATGTTTGTGAATTCAATTTATTTTTGTATGAAAGAAGTGGGGAAAATAGTGGTTTTATAACGATTGACGAGAGAAAGAAGCCGAGCTAGGGGACGCCAGAGAGCAGGGATGCAGGAGGAAGGTTTGTGTGACGTGTTCCCCTGTCTTGTAGGTTAGTTTCAAGTACATCTATACTTTTGTTAAGTATAAATACTTTGAATTGATAGTTTGAAACTTTAATTACTGTGAGTATGTCAGTAGTAGGTGGCTATAATGTGTGTTATATCTGACAACGAGGGAGAGGTAAGAATTAAGTGTTATTAAATATCTAAATAATTGTGTAACCGGTTCCCCTGTCTTGTAGGTGTGTCCGCCATCTTTATCGACGTCGATCCAGGATTGGTTTTGGCCTGTGTGAACTGTGTCAGGGAATAGTAGGATATATTCAAAGTGTCAATAATAGTCCAGGTGTCCTATTGGTTATTCCCAAGTCATAATTATAAGGTATTTTGTGTGTTTAAGAATTTTTGGAGCGAGTGTGTAGTAGCGTGTTACATATGTCTGTGGGATAGGTAGCCTCAGGAATCCCATAATATCCTTCACATCGTATACGGTGTTATGATGTGAAATTTTTCTTCATCTTATGCGTTTGTGGAAGATACTGTGGTAATTCGGGGTTAACAGAATCTAGAATACAAGATATACTTTATTGGTTGGGCACAGGGAGTCACACAGATTGGGAGGTTGGTATAGTCACACAGGATATGGAGTATGCTGCTGTGCCGGGCCGGGCCTAGAGTGCGTGTCGGTAGCTTGGGGCTGGTAAGCAGGTGTGTCGGCCCAAGGTTTAAAGAGTACAAGGTTAACCCGCGTAGGCCTTAAAATGGTCCAGTCCGCGCATGACGTGTCACGGATGATTCGAGTGAGGGTCCAGGGGATGAAGTCAGGTCACTCTATTCTCAACCTCACCTGCCTTCACATCACTGGAGCTCTCTCACTACGCGCTGACATGGCCAAGTGTTCGATGAGAGAATGTTTTTTAGAATTCGTGTGCTCAACAGAGATATAAAATCTTCCAAAAGTATGAAGAGGAAGTATGCAAAGTTAATCCAGTAGGTACTGTACTATGGAGAATATCGTGGATATAGTATATTTATTGTTAATTAATAGGCCTAGATATTCTATAGAGAAAAGGAACAACTAAAGAAGAACACTGTAAGTCTGGTAACTTCTAGGGTCTCTCAAACTTGGCTACAGGGAGTTGGGTGGTGCCAAATGAAACACTCTTTATACAGTACAGGATGTCCGGAATTTTTTTACCCGAAAATTTGGCAAATGCATGCTTTATTAATTATGAAAAGAAAATACTCTATTGATGTATATGGGGACAGGCTTGGGGTGGGTAGAAAGCCTGTACCCATATTCCTGCACCCTCCAAACCCCCCAAGCCTGTCCCCCTACTCCTGCAACCCCCCCAAAACCCCCGTTCAAATGTCACACATTTAAGGAAGTGTAGGAATAAGGGGACAGGCTTGGGGGGTTTGGGGGGTGCAGGAATAGGGGGACAGGCTTTCTACCCACCCCATGCCTGTCCCCATATTCCCGCACCCCCCCAAGCCTGTCCCCTACTCCCACCCCCCCTTAATTAAATGTCTAAATTACTGCTAAACTAAAAAAAAAAAAGATCACATCAATAGAGTATTTTCTTTTCAGAATTAATAAAGCATGCATTTGCCAAATTTTCGGGTAAAAAATTCCGGACACCCTGTATAATTGTATGTATATGTTTGATACATTTACATATATTTATTTAATAGTAATTTCTTGAACCCATTTAGGGGGATAGCGGGGACCAGGTACCAGAGGGGCTATGTGAGAAGGCACAATATTTATTTATTTTTATTTTTATTTAGCATAGTTTAATTGCACAACTACTTAAATATATTTCAATAAAATTTATTAAACAACTACATAATTTATTTACAACTGAGGAATTCCTTTATGTAGAGAGAGAGAGTGAAAGAAAAATTATATTATATGGAACATGCGAGTTTGACATAGTTTGGCCTTTCCATCCCGTACTTCAGTTTTCTTTCATCTAATTTCCTTGCTCCCCCTTCATCCCAACCCCCGATTACCAAGTGACGTCACGACCATGCGCAGTTCCCACGAGCGGGTTAACCTTGTATTCTTTAAACCTTGTGTCGGCCGGCCCTCTTAACCAGAGCTCGCGTGTGGTATCCGTGGTAAGTCGGGAAGCCAAGTGATTGACCCTGCTGTCGCTGGGCCCTTATATTTAGCGGGAGGAGGTTCCCGGATGTGGCATGGGTCACGAGGATACTCAGCCGCATGTATGCAGGTAAACGGCTGAGTCATGGCTGGAACAAGGTGTGGAAGACTGTAAAGGCTCGAATCGAAGAGTGGCACGTCGGCAACGTCTTCGATGCAAGGATTCTATCACCACCAAAGTCAGAGGGAATACTACAAACAAAAGTTGCAAAGACAGATATATATTAACTCAATCTCCACCACAACACATAAACACCACCACAATACAATCAACACCGCCACACAAACTCCACACCAACACCACACAGTATCACTCCACACACCACAGTACAAGTCCCAACACACAACTCTTGGCCAGGTAGCAGAGTCCTAACACAAGATAATGGCAATAGGATCACTAGGATCAATAGGAGCAAAATAAGAGGAGGCAGACCAGACGCTGCCCAAGCGCTGGAATAAGCTCCAGGTGAGAGAAGGAGGCAGAGGAGGCTCAGAGCTCCGTACAAGTCAGAGTGCAGCTCCTTTCTGCCACCAGTCAGTTCTTCTATCCATACGAAGCCTCGGATAGATGGCGCTGCCTGCGTTGAGAAGTGTAGATGGCGCTGACGTCGACATCCCAAGGAAGGGGGGGGGGGGAGATGAGGAGACTGCTGAACAAGCAGTTATATTCTCGCCCTCCACTAATACACCACATAACTATCAATGAAATAGTAAGATGTTACTTCACAGGAACATGTGATTAAAGGCATATAAATGTGTATAAATGTGTACGAATATGTATAAATGTGTACGAGTATTTCGGCCCTTACATAAGCCCCCTTTAAAAAATCTACTGCAAGTAGATTAAACAGAAATACTCTACATATGTGACAGTCTAATTAAGTTAAAAGAAAACATTCACTTCCCTGGACAGCGACTCAGGAGGTCTGCCCCAACATTGTCTCGACCAGCAATGTGGACTACTCTATAAGGGTAGTTCTGTAGCTGAAGAGCCCACCTCATTACTCTGTCATTGGAGCATCGCGAGGACTGGAGATATACGAGGGGCTTGTGGTCCGTCTCCAGTATGAACTCCTTCCCTCGTAGGTAGAAGTCGAACTTCTTGACCCCGAAGATGATGGCAAGTGCTTCCTTCTCTGTAGTTGCATACCTCCGCTCTCGATCCAGGAGTTTCCGGCTGGCGAAGGCAACAGGGTGAGGAGTTCCATCATAAAATTGTAGGACTGCTCCTAGTCCCAAGTTTGATGCATCACACCTGAGGACAAAAGGTAAAGAGGGGTCGGGAAGTTTAAGCACAGGGGGAGTAGACAAAGCTTTCTTAAGTTGGTTAAAGCAAGACAGACGATCCTCAGTCCACTGTAGGGGTTCAGGTTGTCCTTTCTTCAGGAGGTCAGAGAGGGGTCCAGTGAAGTCTGAAGCCATGGGAATAAAACATCGATAAAATGATACCATACCAAGAAAGCTGCGGAGACTCTTCTTGGTTGTTGGCAGTTCAATATGCTTCAGGGCCTCAGTCTTGTCCTGAAGGGGATACAGATGTATTCCATCCAGCCGAAATCCCAGGTACTGAAGGGAAGAGTAACCAAATCGGCACTTCGAGGGCTTAGCGGTGAGTTTGTGGAACCTGAGCCGCTGAAGTACTAATGCTAGGGTTGAGAGATGACTAGGCCAATCTGATGAATAGATGAAGATGTTATCAAAATAGAAAGAAACATTCAACAGGTCAGCTAGAACAATCCTCATGAGTCTAATATAGGTGGAGCACGCAGTGACGAGACCAAAAGGAAGACGACAAAACTGCATCAATCCTCTGTGAGTGGAAAAGGCTGTGAGCGGCCTGGCACGGTCTGTCAAAGGGATCTGATAGTAGGCCTTGGCTAGATCGAGCTCCGTAAAATAAGTAGCTCCTGAGAACTTATAAAGGTCACTCTCGGCTGAACAAGTTGGCTCAGCATCAAAAACTGTAACCGAATTTAATTGTCGGTAGTCTATGGCCATCTGATAACTTCCATCCGCCTTACGTACCATTACTACAGGAGAACAATGCGGAGAACAGGAGGGTTCAATGATACCAAGTTGAAGGAGGTCCTCCACTTCCTGCTCAAAGTAAGGGCGGAGATGAATCGGCACCGGATAATGCTTGGCCTTGATCCTGCTGGAGGTGGTAAGTACGATATCATGCTGTAGAGTCTCTGTGGAGCCAGGCATTTCTGAAAATACATCAGGGAAGGTGAAGATTACTTCCTCCAAGGAAGCACGCTTGTCCCACTCTAGCGATGGATAGATCTTCAGCTCATTACTGGAAACAGAGGCTGGACGTGGGGAAGCAGTTGGACAGGAAACCAGATCTTCTTCATCCATCATCTCTACAAATCTTCTTGGAAGGGTCTCTTCATCCTCAGACACTGAAACTTCATCCAATACATGGGCTAAATTGACTCTAGCACGCCGAAAGTATTGTTTGAGAATATTGGCATGATATAATTTAGGTCCTTTAGGGTCATCCACAAGATAGTCTACCTTATTGAGTCTTTCAAGAATTTTATATGGACCACTCCAAGATACGAGCAATTTTCTAGTATCATCAGGAAGCAAAACGAGAACTTCATCAACAGGTTTGAACTGCCTATCTTGGGATCTCTTATCAAAATAAGTCTTGTACCTGGTAGTACTTACGTCGGCCTGCTGGGCGGCGAGCTGGGCACACTCCTGGAGTTTATCCCGCATCTCGATAACGTACTGCAAACTGGTCCTATCGTCTGCCTTCAACCGTCTGTCTTCCCACAAATCCTTCAGAACAGTAAGGGGTCCTCTCACACTTCGTCCATAGAGAAGATCGAATGCGGAGAAGCCAGTACGGTCACTTGGTAGTTCTCGAAGAGCGAAGAGGGTGGGAACCAGGTAGCGATGCCATTCTCGCGGTTTCTCATGGCACAACTTTCTAAGGACCGCCTTGAGAGGTCCATGCAACCTTTCTACCCGTCCATTTCCGGCGGGATGGTAAGGTGTAGTGAACCGAGGCTTCACACCCAGAAGCTTGTGGAGTTCGGCCATCAGTTGCGACGTGAATTGCGTGCCTCTGTCACTCAAGATCTCACGAGGTATTCCTACTCTGGAGAAGATGGACAGTAAAGCTTCTGCAACAGAAATAGAATCTACCTCCTTCAGAGGAATGGCCTCTGGAAATCCAGTGGAAAAATCAATTAATGTCAAAATATACCGGTGGCCTTCTGCAGAAGGGGGAGAGATGGGTCCAACAATATCTACAGCCACTCTGGAAAAGGGTTTGGTAACGACAGGTAAGGGTATGAGAGGAACAGGTTTAACTCTGCCTCTGGAAGACTTACGTTGGCACAGGTCACATGACCTACAGTAGTCCCGTATATCCGTCGCCATGGCGGGCCAAAAGAAATGCTTGCTGACTTTCTCTTCTGTTTTCCTGTGGGAAAAATGGCCGGCGAGCGGACTCTCATGAGCCACCTGGAGTACAATTCTTCGGCAGTCAGCGGGAACGACGAGCTTCTTGGTACCTTCATTCCCTGGTCTCGTAGATGACACACATTCCCGGTACAGGAGCCCATCTATCCAGGAGAACTTGTAGGTAGCGCCATTCCTGGCTGGCTCGGGATGTCCACAGGAGGCTTTGTCACGTACGGCTGCAAGAGAGGGACAAGATTCCTGCAACTGAGAAAATTCAGCTGGGGTTACCTGGAGTGGTTCCAGCTTAGGAAGTATGAGTGGGTGTATGAGTTTCATGCGAGTAGCACCAGCACGTGTCTGAACAGCACACACTTGCTCAGCATGATGTGTAGGGGTGACATCATTAGGTGGAGGAGTAGTAACAGCATCAGGGACATGGCCCTGGAATGAGGTAAAGGTTGTAGTTACATTAGCAGGGCTACAAGTAGGGTTATCAGGCTTACGAGCCCCTGGAATATCTCCCAGTAGTGCAGTAGCAAACTTAATCGGGGCACGAATAGCATCAGCCCAACCTTCATAATAGGGACATTTCAAGAAGCACCGAACAACAGGAAATGTATCTGCTCGGCCTAAATAGTCAAAGACTGTTACCTGCCGGCAGTTAGTGGTATCCACATCAGGTAGAGCTTCCTCGGCGACAATGAGACTGGAGCAACCAGTGTTCCGTAGAATGGTGGAGGTCCAGGATCCATTAATAGTCCCTGCAACACAGTATTCGGATTCCGAAGCCCTAGTGTCTGACAAGCAGAATCCTACCTTTACTGTAGAAATGGCGTCTTTGAAGGCACGGGGATTTTTAGGGCACCTGGGACGTATGTGGCCTTCTTCCCCGCAATTATGACACCGTATCACTGAAGTGGGAGCCTTGTTCGGTATGTTGGTATTAGGAGAGGCTTGTTCCTTGGTAGTAGGCCTCCTGTTACCTGATGGTTGACGAGCCGAATTAGGGTATGAGTGACGAGCAGAGGCCCATCTATCAGCAAGCTGGACTGCCTTCTCCAAAGAGAACACACTGTTCCTTTATGAAGACACGAAGATCTGGAGTTAGAGAGGAGAAAAATTGATCCAAAACCATGAACTCTTTCAGAGCTTTATAAGAAGAGTCAACATTAGAATATTCTAGCCACTGTTCAAGCAAACGATTAAGTTGTATGCTAAATTGCTGGTAACGTTCCCCTGGCTGAATCCTAGAAGACCTGAATTCCGTCCTGAATCCATCGGGGGTCATACAGAAGCCCCTCAGTAGGGCTTTCTTCAGCAGCTGGTAGTCTGTAATAATCTCAGTAGGAAGGGAGGAATATATTTTCCCAGCCTTGCCTGAGAGAGAAGCTCCCAGTCGTAGGGCATATGTATCTGCAGCCACATTTGTGAGTTCAGCAATTTTCTCAAATCGTGTTAGATATGCAGCGAAATCATCCCCATCTCTATAGGCAGGCAATAAGAATTTATTATTCTCACCTTCAACAATTTGAGTAGCTGGCTTCTGTGTAGCAGCAATTTGGGCCAGCTGGATTTCCTTCTCGGCCTGTAGCTTTGCTAATCGTTCCTCCTTTTCTCTCTCTCTTTCTCGATCACGGGCTTCTCTTTCCCGCTCACGTTCCTCTTTCCATAGATTGCTGTTGCACCACATACTGACCAACTTCAGCTCCAGAGAGGCCCAGCTCCAAGGCCTGCTCCTTAAGCTGCCCGAAACTAGACATAACCCCTAGAGAAAAACAGCAATTATAGGACAAAAGTTAATACACAAGTAGGTAACAACCAACAGTAAAGAGAATTTAAAAAGAATCTAAATACACAAAGAATCAATCTCCTATACAGAGAGAAAGTTTAAAATATAATACAACACAACACTCAGAATACTCCGACACAGCACAACTATCAAAATATTCTGGTAGTAAAGACAGTGGAATGACAACCACTAATCTGCAGCATGACGCTAATAAACACTTCTGGGCCACGACAGTGAGGGCGCGCAACGGAGACTTAAACAGGTCAGCAAAGCGAAAGACCTGGAACATAACCCTCAGAATTTGGTGGAGCAGAATCCTGGCGAGGTCGCCACTTGTAAAGGCTCGAATCGAAGAGTGGCACGTCGGCAACGTCTTCGATGTAAGGATTCTATCACCACCAAAGTCAGAGGGAATACTACAAACAAAAGTTGCAAAGACAGATATATATTAACTCAATCTCCACCACAACACATAAACACCACCACAATACAATCAACACCACCACACAAACTCCACACAGTATCACTCCACACACCACAGTACAAGTCCCAACACACACCTCTTGGCCAGGTAGCAGAGTCCTAACACAAGATAATGGCAATAGGATCACTAGGATCAATAGGAGCAAAATAAGAGGAGGCAGACCAGACGCTGCCCAAGCGCTGGAATAAGCTCCAGGTGAGAGAAGGAGGCAGAGGAGGCTCAGAGCTCCGTACAAGTCAGAGTGCAGCTCCTTTCTGCCACCAGTCAGGTCTTCTATCCATACGAAGCCTCGGATAGATGGCGCTGCCTGCGTTGAGAAGTGTAGATGGCGCTGACGTCGACATCCCAAGGAAGGGGGAGGGGGGGAGATGAGGAGACTGCTGAACAAGCAGTTATATTCTCGCCCTCCACTAATACACCACATAACTATCAATGAAATAGTAAGATGTTACTTCACAGGAACATGTGATTAAAGGCATATAAATGTGTATAAATGTGTACGAATATGTATAAATGTGTACGAGTATTTCGGCCCTTACAAAGACACAGATGTTATCCCTAGAGAGCTGGGGAGGAGATTACTGAACGCACCTAAGCTAAGAATAGACCCAGGAGTGGCCATGGTGTGTGTGTGGCCACTACAATACTATTTGGGTACTGTGCTAGCTATCCAGATTGATTGTTGTGTGGTATCTCAGAAGTCAAAGATTACTAATTTTTGGTTAGTGATAGTCCCTATGGGTAGTCGTAAGGAGGTAAGAAATACCGGTATCAGCTATAAACACTTATTTTTGTGTCTTATTAGAAATATTTGTTTGTTCTGTTAATTATTATATTAACTGGGGTGTAATATACAAGGGAGGAATCAGGGATAATCATTCAGTCTACATCATTGATTTTGGAATAGTTCTTTTATGTCAGTCAATATTATTAAATCTTGTCATCAATCTATATATATAAAACACTCGGTCTGTCTGTCTGTGTTTTTAGCCGCTATGCACGGCCGCATCGTTTACCAAGATTAAAAAGTTATACTTCATTCTGATGGGTGAAACCTGGTAAGTGTCCTCGGCCTACAATTTTTTTTTAATGACCAATGGGGGCGTTGGGTGGGCTCGAACCTCTGCAGCCCAAGCCGAAGGCTGTTATTTAGCCTCTGTTGGGGACTAGCAACCACACCCAATAATGGACTCCTCCCACCCTCCTAATAAGTTCACACAAAAATAATTAGAGGAAATTTATTGACAAAACCACATGTAGGATCTTCACCCCGACAACGTCAGGTATCGCTGCTAATCATTCATAAATAAAGGTTGTCAAATCAAGAAGACTCCTCCTTGTTTCATCTGCACTGTGCATGTTTATCGACATCATCTGAGGCTTTGGTGAGGACCACGGGAACCTATATGTATATATATTTGGGGGGCTAATGACAGTGCTGTTCTGAGCAACAGGGAGTATCATAGTGCCGAGCTGCCCTTATTATTTTTGTTGTTATTTTTTTGTATACACATTTTGTTTCATTTATTTTGTTTTTGTGGTAATTATTTTGGGTCAGAACGGTATCGGTCGCATTCACAATAAACAGAAACACTAGCACAGTTTTTATATCATTACTAACATTAACTTTATCTGAGTACATACACTAACATAAAAATCACATTATTAAAGAGTAAATAAGATCATAATAGAACATAAAAACAATCGAACAAATATTCAAACATAATAGGCTAGCTGGCAATTCTGAAACATCACAAAAACTAATCTAGAAATTACTGGAACAAATTATACAAATCTCACTTCTCAACACTAGTTTTGATGGATCTTGCAGAAATTATAGTCAAAATATCAGAAACTTTGGTGAACATTAAATATGCTATGTTTTCACGTGTGTTTTGTTGTGAGTGTGTGTGTGTGTGTATGTTATTTTAATTAATAATTAGTGTGGTTTAAGTTGTGTTATAATTTGTGACAGAGTTATTAGAGTGCAAGTATGGTTTTAGTTGTGCGGTTTGTGTGTAGGTTTCAATTTAAAGTATTGTTAACTTCTGTTTATATTTTTAAAGAAATTATGTTGTTTATTTTCATCATATATTATGTTTTTCAAATATAGCTTTTAACATTCACTTTTCATGTTAGATTTGTTATATTTTCAGTAAAATCAACTTATTTTTCATATATTCTTAATGAAGGTAAGAGTACTTGAATCATTATTAATGTCTTTTCATTTACATATCAAGGTTCGGAGATTAACTATAAGGATATACTTATACCGTTCTGTGGCTTTAATTTTGTATTTTAATAATTTCTCTGCCATATCTGTGATATATCCAAGCAATGTGAAGAGTGACAAACAAGTACCGTAGTTATTATGGAATTGGTGTTTTTTTTTTTCATTGTTGAAAGTACATGAGTTCAAACAGCTTTTCAATATAATAAATTTGCAGGTTTTTACTCAGGTATATTATATAATGTGATAAACTGTGATAATGCAAGAAACTAATAGTAAAAAAATTATAGCTAGGGAGGTATCATGGATTTCTGTAAACTCTACAGGTGTCATATGTAAATAAAATTTAGAGTTTTTATAGTATTTATAATACCAGTCACATATTTGTTATATGCTGTTGAAAATAATTTATTTTAGAAAAATACAAGTCTTATGTAATATGAAAACAGGTAAAAATTATATATTAAATTATACTGTTTAATAAAACTAATTGAATTAGTAAGAAAGGTTCATGTACGGTACATGTTATTGAAACTTACAACATGATAATATTTGCAATACTTAATTCGGAGACATAATTTTGCCTTTAGAATCTGGAATATGGTCAACCTATTACTTACACATCTCCAGTGGGTATATAATTCCAGTTATTTACATGTTACCAGATCACACATCACATTAATGTGCTTGTAATATCTCCATTAGTAAGTCAATAAATCATAAAGCAAGTTTATCAACCTTAAGAATATCCACTCTTCCAAAGGACTATGGATTAAACACTCATACTACATGGATTAAATTAGGTCTAACTATGCAATGACAAATTTCTGCTTTGTTTGCAGGTAACTGGAAGCTACTTTCCTGCAATTAGTAAGTCACCATTATATCCTATTATTCTTAAACACTCCAAAAGTAATGATACACACAAAAAGTATTTGTTACTTTCTATTTCACAGTGTATCAGTTTAAATTGACACTTGCAGCTCCATTCTCCTAAGCTGCTGAATCTCCTCCTCTTGTTTATGTTTACCGATAAGTGACAACAACAACAACCATTATGTCGTGTGTGTCGGCCGTAGCAAGTGAAAATAAACTCAAATCTCACTATTTACGGGTTGTCTATCGACTACGCGACGCTGATCTCAGCCTAAAGAGTGCTTTTGAGTTCTCGTAGCGCTACGAACAAATATTGCGCATAATGGTGGACGGAAGCTCACTTACGAAGCTTTGAAGATACGTTCATAGCTTACGAAGAAATATGGCGCTATGAGAATCATAACTGCGGTAACGAAGCTTTGAAGATCCCACCCCAACACCACTAAGAGAAGCTGCTTAGGGAAATATACAACGCCAACCATGGAATCACTTTCAATAATAGCCAGGGAGTATATTCTCTTTTAAACAAACGAGGTTAAAGGAAATGGCTTGTTCAGCTTTCAATTGTTCTTACAATTTTTCTTAGGTCTTCACTTAGGTGGTGGATAAGTGAGGCAAATGATGAGTTGTTGGTGGAGGTCGACATATCGTCCAGTACATAGGACATCTTCTGGGAGAAGTGGTGATACTAGACTTTAAGACTTTTAGGGCTTTATACCTATCGACTCGTGTTGGTCATTAAGACAGTCAGTCTTGTTACATCAACATATCTTCCCCCAGCCTACAAGATTGCTATCCTTGTTTGTACAGACGGGGACCTACTGGACCTACTGGACCCCCGGTGCAACTGGAGTTCTTCGGCCAACTTAGAGAAACGAATAAGGTGGTGGCAAGATAATGCCCACCACGCTACTACCCACTCAACAACACCTAACTCGTTGCCTCTCAGCAACACACCTATGTACCAGAACCAACATCTCCATGTGCCTCCTCCTACCAACTACAACACGGATGCAAACCTCGCCACCGCTCCACTACCATCGCCCGAGCAACATGTCAGCAAGCACAGACTCCTCATCACACTGCTTGCACTCTCCTTTCGATGGAGGACCTAGATCCAGGGGACAATTTCCTCTTCGAATCTGGCTTGGAGATTAGTGTTGTACCCCAGATGTCCAAGGATAGAGAGTGCCAGGCTTCCACGACATACGATATTCTCACTGCAACAAGTCACCCTCTGCTACTTATGGCACGAGGAGTAGGGGCGTCTCCCTGCTTTGGCAGGAGTATGTAGTATAGCCTGTCGTCGTGGCAGATGTGCAGGCTCCCATCCTGGGTCTTGACTTTTTAACTGACAAGGCATCATACACCAACCTTCAGGAGCTATATGATCCCAGCCAAACACTGCAGACACTCCACACCTACCATCACACACAGAACACACACCAACTCCTACGACCACATAATACACGAATTTCCTAACCTCCTCTCCACTACCTACATACACCACACACACGATTCAGATATCCGTCACACCACCATGACGACTGGTCCCCCTGCCTTCGCCAAGCCCCAGAGGATGCCCTAAGAGAGATTAGAAGCAGCAAAAAGGGAGTTCGACGTCATAATCCAGCAGGGTGTTGCAAGACCATCTGACACATGGTCCCCAAAGAACAGGAGGGTGAATATTGGGTATGCGGCGACTACAGGGCCTTGAATGCTGCCACCATCCCAAACAGGTACCCAATACCGGGACTTCCACTCCAATCTCCAATGGTTTGCGGTATTATCAAAAATTGACTTTGTCCAAGCTTTCCACCAGATTTCTCTTACCAAGGAGGATATCAAGAAGACGGCGATCAAAACACCATATGCCTGTTCGAGTTCGCGTCCATGAACTTTGAAATATGCAAAGGTGCCAGACATTCCAAAGATTCATGGATAAGGTGCTGTGTGGTCTGGACTACACTGTCGTGTACATCGACGACATCCTAATTGTGTCAGACACCCACTCCCAACACCAGCAGCATCGACTTTTTTGACCACCTTGTGACACCCAACGGTATCATCTCAATACCGCAGAAGGTAGGGAACGTCATAGAATTTCCGCTACCTACCATCGTTAAGATACTACGGATATTTCTAGGCGTGGTAAACTACTATCACTGCTTCATTCCAAACGCCGCCTCTTCTTTCACTCCCCTTCATGACTTACTCAAGGGCCTCAAAAAGACGTCCCAGATAAAGCTAGTATAGACTACAGCAACCGAATAAGCATTCACCACTATCAAGAGGAACTACCGGACACCACTCTACTTGCCTGCCCTACTCCACACACACAGTGACGCTTCAAAAAATGCGATCGGAGCTGTCCTGCAACAGGAAGTGGAGGGTTTACTGAAACCCATCACCTTCTTCAGTAAGCGCCTGGAGCCTCCACAAAGCTTGAATAGCGTGTATGACAGAGAATTGGTGCCGGTCCATGTTGTTGTCAAGCACTTCCGCCACTTCCTGGAAGGTAAGAGCTTCCACATCCGCACCAACCACAAGTCACTCACAACCGCGACGCAACAGCTGGACACTAACTGGTCCCCAAGAGTTACGCGACACCTGGCATTTGTTTCTGAATTTGCCACTGACATCCGTCACATGAATGGTGGGGATAACGCCATAGTTGATGCCCTAGCAAGAGTACCCCATGTGATACCTAATATTTCTACCTTCCAACTGATGCCACTATTTGACTTCCCAGCCATCTCAGCAGCCCTGGCAACTGAAGCCCACCTCATCGACCTCCTCATGGGTGAAACGGAATTCCGGCTTGAGTACATACCTCCTCCAGACGCTGTCAAGATGTTGTGGTGTGACACGTCGTGCGGTCTATATATCCCTACGCAAATCAGAACTAATGTCATTAACCATTACCACTCCCTTAACCACCCAGGTGTCGCAGGTATGCTCCGCCTCATCAGCAGCCGTGCAGTCTAGCCTGGTATGAGGAAAGACATCAAGGAGTGAATCTCCTCCTGTATACCCCCCCTCCTGTAAGGTTGGATATCACACTCGACCACCACTGCACGAGTTCCCCGTACTAACCAACAGGTTCCATACGGTTCATGTTGATATTGTAGGACCTCTACCACCTTCACGCAGATCACGTTATCTCCTCACCTGTGTAGACCGGATGACACGTTGGTGTACTGCCACACCAATGGATGATATCACAGTCAAGGGGACTGCCTCACCAACTGGGTGTCTAACTTCGGACCTACTGCTGTCATCGTAATGGACCAAAGGACCCAGTTCGAGTCAAGGGCATGGCAGGAAATCCTAATGTTACTGGGCACCCGACGACAGAGGACAATGGCTTCCCACCCCAGAAGTAATAGGATGGTGGAGCGGCTGCACAGGACACTGAACGATGCCTTCCGAGCGCTTCAGCCTGATCATTCCTCCCATTGCTCAAAACAACCATCTCTAGCGCTCGCCATACACCCACTCGCAACACCACCATTAGAACTACCTACACACACCCTGAACTACATATCACTACTCAACTCTTCCTTTGTACGGATGCCCACTGAACACCCCTACAAGAACCCTACACTGGATCATATCCCGTTATCTCCAGGACGGACGCTACTGTTACCATCCAGATAGCGGGAAAACTCTATGTCAGATCCTGGAAACGGGTCAAGCCAGCACACACCACTACACACACAGACACCACACCACCAAACTTATCTCCATTCACACACACATCCGTGCGACCATCACCTACCACCCTTACCACTCTACCTCATCCACCCGCATCAACCTCTCACTACCGCTCACCATTTCTACCTACCCCTCAACCTCAACACTCCGTAATATTACAACCACACACACCCCTCGCACCTCTCCTACTCACCCCATCAATACAGCCATAAACACTAATACACTCTATGCCATCCACTGAATCTCACCAAGTCATACACCCCCCCAACTCTCCAGTACCACTACCTCAACCTAATACCCCTCTACCCTCTGTCTTAACCTTGTCCCACACCACAGTCCACAGATACCAAGATAGTCCACCCACGACCCCAAACTCGTCTTATCTTTTGTTTCCCCGTAATTTCTGCCTCAACCCCACGTGTTTCCCCCTTCTCGCACTATATACCCCGTCTGTCCACCTCTGTCCCACCTGCACTGAACCCTCATTGTTCCCTTATTCCTCTCCCTCGCCTCCTCACATGCATCCCATATTTCACCGTTCCTTTATTTGTTCCCCCATTCCTGTTTCCCCACCTCTCGCTCCTGCCCCACCTCCGTCTTCCCACTCTCGCATCCGTTTTTAGCTCCGGCCTAAGCCGAGAGCTCTAGGTTTTATCGTAATTATTGTTCTTGTTCTTCTTCTTCTTGGGGCTACCACTTCTTAAAAGGGGTTCAACTGACTCATTCACTCACTCACTCACTCTCTTCCACCCATCCATTTTCTTTTACCGACAGTGAATCATTTATTATTATTATTATCATTTTTGAGACCTTTACATATGGATATTTTATTATTTCACTTGAATCATTAAGAGCCGGAGCTTTTGAAGGGTTTTCCTTCATGTTCTTGTCTTCCACATTTTTACCCTTATTCCCACCGCTGCTATCATCCCCTACCACGTGGCTACCCCTTCATTAACCCCTACCAACCATATCTCTTTCCTCGCCCTCCAGTGCCTCCACGTGCCCCCCACACCCCTACCCCCCAGTGTGCAAGACCTCCCCCACTCGATAGTAAATTAAGTGTTGATACCATGAGTACCACCTCCACTCACACCACAACACCTTCCTCACTTTCTCTTTCACCCAGTTGCTATATCTACCCCTATTGACACACATTTCTTACTAAACATTTCTCTCCCACACGCCTCCGCCTCTCCTCCACACGCTACTGCTCAACCCGCTACTCTACACGTACCCTACACTCCTTCTTTCAACTATGACGTACACGCCTGATTTCTCCACTTGGAGGCGGTATGGCGTGACCAAAACTACACGCAGGACCAGCGCTACCAAGCCATCATCCCTTATACACAAGATTTTCTCTTCCATGTCCCTACTTATCTCCACCTTTTACCAACGCACTATCTACGACGAGTTGAAGACTGCCATCATCTCGGCCACAGGTGATTCGGCTGCATTACTTACCAGGACTATATAGATAGTCGCAGAATTTCTTATGACTGTATTCATACATCATATTATAGTTTGCACTACAAATATTTCATTTCATTACTGACCTCGCCACAAAAATGTTTCAGGCTCATTTCTAAGCAGTAGACCGTTTTTCTACTCATGAAGTACAGTACAAGTCAATATTATGGTTTTGAAACAGAGCTGAGGTTTTGGTCCTTCTCAGTAGCATGCCAGGAAGAGTTTATATTAAGAGTGACCTTTACTTCTTTAAAATACCCATTCCGGCCCACTTTTGGGGCTATATGGATATGAGGTAAAAATCAGGTAAAGGTCAGGAAAAGTATGAAGTGTGGGAAGATGGTAGAAAACTCACTAAGTAGGTCTGTCAAAATTAATAGTATTTTAATTAAAATCTGTTACATAATAAAATCGTCATAGAAATGATGAATACAGGCTTTAAAGTTAACATGATAGAGTTGAATATTTCTTCTTAGCACCATAAATGACAGTTTAAATCATTTGTACAAATGAAATGTTTCTCGTATCTAATGTTATAATATTTATATAAAGGTCTAGAAGACCCTGTATGAAGAGGGAGAATGTGACAGAAAGGAGGGACAGCCAGCACGAACAATGTTATCAAAGTGGGTAAAGTACTGTGTCTATACGAATACAAATCTACACAACCCATTTACGTTTCGTGTTATGTGCAACTTGCAAGTGACAAAATGAAAGTGGCCAAAGTCACTGGTAGTTGCTGGCCAAGGCAACGTCTAGCAACATTCCCTGCAGTAAACATGTAGACTGCAATGTTACAATGACTAATGAGAATGACTTTATATATCGTGGTTACAGTTGTTTCAAAGTTTGTTAATAAATTAAAGTACATAGGTTTTTCTGATTATATATATATATATATATATATATATATATATATATATATATATTGTCATGCCCCTTGACAGTGTATGCTGTTTATTATGTACTAGCAGGGATACCCGACGTTGTCCGGGGATCTATCTATATCTATATGTATATCTCTCTCTCTCTCTCTCTCTCTCTCTCTCTCTCTCTCTCTCTCTCTCTCTCTCTATATATATATATATATATATATATATATATCTATATCTATCTATCTATCTATATCTATCTATATTTATCTATCTATATCTATCTATATCTATCTATCTATATATATCTATATCTATCTATTTATCTATCTATCTATCTATCTATCTATCTATCTATCTATCTATCTATCTATCTATGTGTGTCTCTATCTATCTGTGTCTCTGTGTCTCTATCTCTCTATCTATCTGTGTCTCTATCTCTCTATCTATCTGTGTCTCTATCTCTCTATCTATCTGTGTCTCTATCTGTCTGTGTGTCTGTCTGTCTGTGTCTCTGTGTGTCTGTCTGTCTAAGAACATGATTACATGTATATTATATATAGAGAGAGAATGTGGTTTTCTTTGAGAAAGAGAGAGAGCATGTGGTTTTCTTTCATTGTTTAACCCCTAAAGGCCGGTTGACGTGATAAACCGTCTTACGTAAGGAACCGGGCAACTGCACCTACCGTCACAGCGATTTAGCGCTATTTCGCGCCCTGTACGGCTAGTGTTTCTTGTCGTTGGGCGAGAAAATACACTCACAATATCGATCCGCTACCCACTCAGTCGATTCTGGGAGCCCACGATGGCTGGGCGATTTTTAAGTAATTGCCCTTGTCCGAATTTGTGCTCTAACGATCGTAAGACAATACCGTAGTGAATATATGTACGTGAGTGACACCATGATATTCCTACAAGGTTACAAATTATTATTTAGTGTATAGATCATGACAGACGATATATAATGGGGTAGTAATAAGAAAATAACACCACAAAACACGCCCATACAGGCACAATCGATAGTAAATATACGTGTTTCCTACGGTACAAGTCGGTTTGTTTATCATTTTCTAAGTGACAGTTACACGATGATATATTCCTACAAGTGTTCATACTATTTTTAGTGTTGAAATCATGACATACGATACATAATAGTAGTAATACGAGTGAGTTGACAACAGACTTGGGCGGGAAACTGAACTCGTCATGCCGTAGTCACACCGCTCTCACGCATACACACGGACACACCGCTGTCTCGCGCACAAACATGGTTCACTTCAACTCGCCCTATCTCCACAACTATTCATCGTACAGCCCTCCCGATGGTACCTTTGGAAAGAGGAAGAGTTGAAGGTAATGATGGAACAATTTTGAAGTCAGTACACTATATAGGTTAAGAGTGTGAGCGTTGTGAATATAGGGCAAATCGAGGAATTTTGACGCTAGCGGCTGGGTAGAAACGTGGAGGCAAGGTCTACCCTTCCCGGACTGCAGGGGTTAAGGAGATACTATTTTATTAAAAAAAAAAAATTGATGCTCTTCTTATAAGCATATGTGTACACCTAGAAGGGTCCCGTTTTCAGTTCCTGGTGTTTAAATTCAAGCTCTTACTTTCTGCAAGATTTTGTTTTGCCTAAATGAAAGTAGAAATTTGAAAATTTTGACCCCCATTTGTCAGCTGGGGGGGGGGGGAGGAAAGAAGTCGTTTTTAAGAGGTTAATAATTGAAGAAAAAAAATATAGGGCCAAGACATTCCTCAGGTCTCAGCGAAAAAACGTATGTAAAAATTATTACTCTCGGTGAAACGATGCGGCTGTGCATAGCGGCTAAACAGACAGACAGACAGACAGACAGACAGACTGCTTTTTATATATATATAGATTTCTGTTGGATTGTATATTATGTATTTCTGTGTATTATATTATTATATATTTCTGTGTATTGTATATTATGTATTTCTGTTAATATGTACAGTCGCGGTCAAATATAATCATCCATATAGGGGTAACTCACGTAAGAATTTGACAGCGTCCCTCTGTTCCTTAGATGATAAATTTTCCAACAAATAGGTTAACTGCCATCTTTTAATTTACTACAAGCAGCTACACACTACTTAAAACAATAACATCACATGTGAACGAGAAAAATTAGACAATAAATTGTTTGAGATACCCATATGTGGATGATTATTATTGACCACGACTATATGACTGTATAGACCCCAGCCACTGACGACCGTTCCCGCACCACTTTCTTCCCCTTTAACTATCAACGAGGCAGTCTCTCGTTCGACTCCCCAGAGAGTCGAGTACCTTCACTCCCTTCAGGAGGTTCGAAGGTACTACTTCGAACAAGCCTTCGAAGCAGGCCTGGCTTCACCCGCCTGTATATAATGCGCCCAACTTGCCCCAAAAAGGAGGGGTGTTTATGGTGTAATGGATAGCACATTCGCCTGGCACGCGAGAGAACCCGGGTTCGATTCCCGGGTCAGTGGAATTGTTGGACAATTTTCCTAAGCCCCTATGTCCCTGTTCACCTGGCAGTAAGTAGGTACAGTCTCCTCCACTCCCGCTTTCACCAGTTCAGCGTTGCTAACGTATACACCAGGCATCGTGTGAGCTACCAGTTTCGACTCTCGCATCCGAAACACCTGCCAGTAAGAGTAAGGGCTGATGGCAGGTGTTTTAGCCTTTGGCTAGCACAGGGGTAACAGTTGTGGCTGCAATTCTGTGGCCCAGCGTTCGATCCTTGCTCGGGACACTGTTAAAAATACCACTGATGCCAGAGGTTACCACCCCTGTGAGCAGGGGGTGGGGGGTTTGAGTCGGCTGTCTGAGGTCTTCCTGCTTAGTCAGCCATAGCCAAAGCTGACTCGGGTCTCAGGTGGGTGGAGAGGTCGCTGGGCCATACATTTCAGGGATCATCCTTGTTATGCGTGCTATAATTGTGTTTCATACACACAGTGTGAGCTACACTCTGTCCCAGTGACTGCCACTCGCTGGCACCTTTAATAACCTTTCGGAGGCGAGAGTCGGAACTGATAGCTCACACGATGCCGGGTGTATACGTTAGCAACACTGAACTGGTGAAAGCAGGAGTGGAGGAGACTGTACCTGGATGTAAAAGGCTGGGGGAAGATATGATGATGTAATAAGACTGACTGCCTTAATGACCATTACAAGTCGATAGGCATAAAGCCCTAAAATTCTTCTTCTTCTTCTTCCCAAAAAGGCAGTCTCATCAGCAGCTTGGATGCATCTTGACATCTCTCCCAAAGGTTTTGTAAGGTGGTGGTCGGGGAACGTGACAAAGTGTATTATAAGTGAGCTGCCTCCACTTCAACCAGATAAGTTTTATATTGTATTGTGTACTATTTGTAAGGTATGTCCCTGTCCTCAATTGTGCTGCCCCGTAGGGGGGTATTGCCTATATTAATTAATGTGGGCAATACTTACAGGGTTTTGGCGCCCCTTCGGCCCCAGCCATTAGCTTTCAGTTCTTCAACTGTCCCTCTTTTCTTTTCATTTCCTTACTGCTTGCTGTCACACCTCTCTATCACCTTTTTCTGGCGCTATAGGACCTCGATGTTGCGGTGCCTAATATCCATCCATCAATCATTTGTGCTGTGTCGCTGTTCACTGTCTTGTTTCAACTCGGTGGGTGTTTATATTTATATGTTATGTACTGGAGTTGGTGAATATTTACTCAGGGGTTATATCTCATGTTCTGGAGTTGGTGAATAATTAGTTTAACTTAAACTAAACCTGGTTGTTTCCTGCTTACCTTAACCAACTACGGTGACGAGTGGCTTATCACAGTGATACTGAGCCCCTAGACAGGTACTTATTGCTCACTGCCCATTACTGTGTTAGGCTAGAACGTTACAATATATATATATATATATATATATATATATATATATATATATATATATATATATATATATATATATATATATATATATATAACACTCTGTCTGTCTGTGTGTCTGTCCGCTTAGCCGCTATGCACGGCCGCATCTTTTGACTTAGAGTAATAATTGTTACATAAGTTTGATTGCTGAAGCCTGGGAAGTGTCCTCGGCCTATAGACATTTTCATTAATGGGGGGGGGGGGGGGGGTTCGAACCTCTGCATAATTATATGGGTGGCCTGGAACCGTTTTCTTCGGCACTCACTGTTCCGAGTCTCTGACTGGCGGAACCGCCAGAACCGCTCTCGCGAATGTTTAATTAATTCTACAATACTATCACATCCATTATATCACAGTGTACATTATTGATTACATACTATCATAAAATAGTTCCCTTAACTCCTAAGAACCGCAATTCGTTACGACAGCCTTCACCCCAACCACAAATACAACCTGATTTTTAAAGTTACTTTAAGGTTAGTTTTAGTCTTATAGGTTTGTAGAGCTTTATTTTACACACTAGAATATGCAAACAAAAGTCTTCTATCTACACTGGTTAGAGTACAGCAGCACATCAAAGTAGGAAAATAATATGACAGTTACCCCCCCAAATAACATACGAAGGCATACGCATGTGTTATGCATTTGTATAATATGTAGATGCATGAGTATGTGTACCTCGATGTGTGCTTGCGTGTTTGTGTATGTAAAACGAGTATATAATTGCCCTGAAATAGACAAAAAAGGCAACATACAAGTAATTTTTGCATACAACTTTGCATACCTGTGTTACGCCAACGCATGCATGCACAATGTATGGGAGTGTTTGAAAGTATGTTATACTAATGGCCAATGGCTATAAGAGCTAGGGTTGGCAGAGAGAGGCTAGGGGAGGCAGGGAGAGGGAGTGTTTGACAGGCCTAGAGTGATGGCATTGGCTACAGATAACACAGTGTGGGTGTGGATGTACTTTGGCCAAACCCACCTACACCAGAGGGGGGGGGGGGAAGTCAGCCAATCATGATCAATTACAATAGTCCAAGGTTACAGTTTCCCTTTGGTACTACTGCTGTGGCTATATGTAGCCCATGAAGTTATTTATGGGCTGTTCATTTAAACGGACCATCGGTTTCAAGGCCTAAAATCGTATCGTCAGTTTAAACGGACAATAGGCATTTATGGGTTAATTCTAATATGTGTTTTATCATGTTGGATGTTCCACCACCATACTTTAAAGGGTCATTGCATATCAAACAAAGTATGTAATCAGGGTTAACTTTATACATATATGTCCATACCGGTGTATTTTTGCTACATTTTACTCAGGGGAAACACTTACCTTCCTCGGTCTCTCTCTTCCATCTTGACATCTTTCTTTTCTATTTTTACACCTTTCTATTCCACCTTTAGATTTTTCTCTTCCATATTTACATCTTTCTCTTCCACCTTTACATTTTTCTCTTCCATCTTTACATCTTTATCTTCCATCTTTACTTCTTTATATCCCTAACCTAACCAAACATTGCAAAGCATAACGTAACATACCATGACGTAGCCTAACAAAACATAGCATAACATAACATAACGTAACGTAAGATAACATAACCTAGCATAGCATAACATAATAAAAAAATCGTAACGTAACGTAACATAACATAAATTTGACATAACATTATGGTACATTTCTGTGTATATATTTGGTATATTGTATATTATTTGGTATATATTTATTTGTCAATATTGTCTTTGCTATTTAATCGTGGCTGTTACAATGCCACCTTCTGCTGTAGTTACGTCATGGATAACTTTTGTGGTAGTAAAGCTGGCATGGTTTTTCTGGGGGACCAGCAACCACACCGGATAATGGACTCTTCCCACCCTCCTAATAAGTTTAAATAAAAATAATTAGAGGAAATTTATTGACAAAACCACATGTAGGATCTTCACCCGGACAACGTCGGGTATCGCTGCTAATATATATATATATATATATATATATATATATATATATATATATATATATATATATATATATATATATATATATATATATATATATATATATATATATATATATATATATATATTTATATATATATATATATATATATATATATATATATATATATATATATATATATATATATATATATATATATATATATATATATATATATATATATATATATATATATATTATATATATATGTATATTGGCTTTTGCAAGACCCCAAATTATCACTTGAAAAGTTAATGTTTTAAGTTTGTTACTATTGATTAACGGAATTGACATCAACCACCTCATCCAAAATTTATAATTATTAACAGATACAATATTATTCGACTGTAAGCTCAAACATTCTCACACTCTTGGCAAATTCTTGCGCTATAATAATAATCAATAGACAATTTTTCTTGCCATAACCATCGTCCTTAGACTAATTTTCCCGCCATAGCCGTTGACAGTAGTCCAACTTTCCAGTAATTGTCGTCGTCCGTAGGGCAACTTTTCCGTCTAACCGGTTGGCTTGACGTCATCGTAGCATTGCTTGGCAGAGGTGAAGTAACCAATCAGTTGTTCCAGTAAAAAAATATTTGTACCCACCATCCAACCTGTTTACACAATATACATTAATAAAGTATTATTATTGACATTGTTATGCCATTGTTTAGTTACGATGCATATAAATCCAGTGTTATTATTATTATTATTATGATGATGATGATTGATGATGATGATGATGATGATGATGATGATGGATGGATGACGATGATGATAATGATGATGATTGTAGCCGTGTATCAATATTGTATAATGTATCAGTGTTGTATTCATGGTACCAGTCACGTAGGCGCCAGTATAGAGCCTGATGCTTGCACTTCTTGAAGCCGGCCAAAACTACAAGGTGTTAGATCGCATCCGGTGTATATTAATGACAGGGTGAGTGTGGAGGTGAGGAAGATACCGTGAGGGTTGAAAGCAGTTCACCGGACATGACATCTTAAGAAATGTGCTGATCTGACAGCATGATGACCGCGTGATGGAGGCATGATGGAGACTTGCCAGTGCTGAGCTCTGAATGCTAGATTCACTCTATATATTATCTGTATGTTAATCTCTATGCTATAATCAATTGTTTATTGTCATCTCGTATGTAGAGAAAGGGACAATATATATATACTCATATTATTCTTATATAATCGTGTAGTTAAAGTGTATGTATATCATGTATAAACGTAGCTTCACTGTCACGAACTGTAACCTATGTAGTGGGTGTGGCACTAGGTAGGGACGTGAGGCGTGAGTGTGAGAACAGGGGTGCACTTGGAGCCCAGACATGGGTTAGATAGGGAGGATGAAGTCCTGCCCTAAGAGAGAGATTCCCTTTCCTTGTAACATAAGTTTAGAGAGACACGAGTTGTGTCTAGTATAACCTGTAATCTGTAACTGATATATAAGCTACATCAGTAAATAGAGACAAGTCCACGAGTTTACTCTAAACCTTTGAGTACTATAATATATTCCCCAGTAGTAAGACTAATAAGGGACCCTGTCCTTAACAAACGTAACCGGTGTAGTGCCAAACCGGTATACAGTTCGTAAATCCATCTTACCTGTACCATGCCATCGTCAACACGACGAATATTTTTGCATACGACCCTAACAGTGACACACCCACCAGCGAGGAGAATGAAGATAGGACCGAGATAATCCTGGAGAGAGAGCGATCGACTGGTGTGTCTGAGATCTGCGATGAGAGGGCGTAAACACACGGTGGCGTTGGTCATTTCCTGATTTAACCAGTGGTCCAGCAGCCCACCGTCCACCAACTTCTGTATACTAGAAAGAGAGATTAATGGAGAGAATGTAATTGAAAATGACAGAAGACGCTCTAGACCTGGAAACAAAAACTGCCGAACTGAGATGTGGGTCAACGATCACGAAGGAAAAATCCGGAATGGAATGCACAAGAAAGAAAGAAAATGATGTAGAGAATTGAGTTAATGATGAAATAATACTGTCCTAGCCCAGAACAACTTTGTATGGAGAAGATGATAGATTCAGTAACTGGAGCAATAACAACGTTAGAAAAAGAAGGAAACAAAGGGAAAAGTTAAGTTGATGGGGGAGTGGCTGGGGATGAAGGGGCGCCCAAATCCTTTAATGACTGCCAGAGAACGAAGGGGATAAGTGAATTGAGAATTAAAGAATAATAGCCAAAGGTTTTCTTTTTTATTCAATTATAATTATCAAATAATGTGCGCAGAACTACTCACATACGATCAGTGCCTGCGAGATACGATGAGTTGATCCTAAATGCCATGCTCATCTGACTGAAGTAAATGGTTTCACTTGTAATGTAGAGGTGACATTGGCCGGTGGTGCTGGGAAGGACAGAAAAGGGCAAAGTTAAGTATAAGTTAGGTTGGATTAGGTAGGGTTGTGTTATGGTAAAATCGGTGAGGTTCAGCTTGGTTAGATTAGGTTAAATTAGATCAGGTTGGGGTGAGGTTATGCTGGGTTTGGTTAGGTTAAGTTGGGTTAGGAGTTAAAGGGAGTAATGATTGACGGTTTATTACAGTGCTTCTGAATCCTCCAAGCTATATCCCGAAACAGATCCTTAGTGCCATTAAAATTATTTAAAAATTAAATTTTGAAATTTATGACAATGCCGACGGCCCGTGTCCCTCCGGGAATGAGCACTGCCTTGGCCTTGCCAGCCATCAGTGACCCCCCAATGGGGGAGTGAACGGCTATGGCTACTGGCAGGGGGAGGGGGTGAGTCTCCGGACTGCTCTGTAGAGGGAGTGGAAAAGAGAAAATGTATGAGAGTGGTAATCGTGAATGTGAATGGAATGACAGATGCAACCAAGAGACGAGAGATAATAGAATGTTTTAAGAAAGCAAGAGTTGATGTGATGGGAGTGACGGAGACACATGTGAAAGGATATAGAGTGATTGAGTGTAAGGAGGAAAGGGAGAGTGGACAGTGGGAGGGAATGGAAGGAGGAGTAGTATGGACGGATATGACGGACAGGAGTGGATGGACATGGGTGGAATGGATCAAAAATAATATGGATGACTGGAATGATTGGCTTGATAAAATATGCGTGGGTGTGTGCTTTTACACCAGTGAATGAAAAGAGTAGGACGGGGAGAGAGAAGATGACTGTTTTGGGAGGAGTTGAATGCATGTCTGAGAGGGATTGATAATGGAAGGAGAGTGGTGATGATGAGAGACATGAATGGAAAGGTGGGTGGTGAGGAAGTGGGGATTGTTGTGGGTGAATGGGGCGTTGAAGGAATAACTGAGAATAGGGTGTATCTGGTGGACGTCTGTGCTGAGAGGGGGCTGTTCTTGGCGAACACCTTCTTACAGCACAAGATAATCCACAGGTATACGTGGAGAAGAAGGGATGAGAGAGGAGAACAATAGAGTTTGATTGATTATGTGGCAGTTGATGAAAGGTTGAGGAAGGATGTATATGATGCAAAAGTGGTGAGAGGAATGGCCCATTGTTCTGACTATTTTGCGGTGTTGGTGAGGATGAAGGTTAGGGTTTAGTGGGAATATAGTAGGAGAGATGAAGGGGTAAGGAACAAGAAGGTGGCTAGTGGGAAATTAGATGTAGCAGAGCAAAGGGAGGAATAAAAGAGGAGGGTGGGTAAGGTGCTGGGGGATGCAAGGTTGGGGATAGGAGAGGGAGTGGGAGTGAATGCTGTGTATGAAGTGTTTAAGACAATAGTATTGAGGATAGCAGCAGAGGTAATAGAATATAAGACACATAAGAGGGGCAAGAAAGGTGTATCCGTGTATCAATAATGTATAATGTATCGGTGTTGTATTCATGGTACCAGTCACGTAGGCTCCAGTATAAGCCTGATGCTTGCTGGTCAAAAACTACAAGGTGTTAGATCGCATCCTGTGTATTTGATGACAGGAGGTCGTGGGTACATTGACACTAGTTCTTTTGTTCCAAGATCTGAATACTAGATTGTACTCTGTATATTATCTGTTAATGTTAATCTTTAGGTTATAAGTAACTGTTACTGTAATCGTGTATATAGAGTTAGGGACAATATATGTTTACTCAGTTTATTCTTGTATAACCGGGTAGTTTAAGGTTGTATATATCATGTATAAATGTAGTATTACTTTATCACAAACCTATAACCTATGAGGGGGTGTGGCTATGTCACAGTGCCACGCCTGACGTGTGTGTTTGAGGCGAGGAGCGTATTCCAAGCCCTGCCTCAGGTTAAACAGGTTATATTGAATATCCCTCTAATTGTTCATAGCTTTGAGACCGAGTTGGTCTAGTATACTATAACCTGTAATCTGTAACTGATAAATAAGCTACATCAGTAAAGAGAGACAAGTCCATGAGTTTACTAAATATATTCCCCAGTAAGAATAATAATAACAAGGGTACTTCATCAACGGTATGAGTAAGTGAGTTGATTGAAGCAGAGACTATAAACAGAGGATAGTAAGTCTGAACAGTTGGCTGGTAAGAGATAGCCATACTGAAGTATAATTGAGAGTCCGTTGGTATGTTGGTATCTTCAACAGGAGTGACAAGCTGAGTACTGCACGAGAAGCTGAGTACTGGACCCCCCCACGGCTACAAAGGGAGTGCTTGGTGGTCAGAAAGAGTGAAAGATGCCGTAGAGAAAAGGAAGGCATATAGGAGAACACTACAGAGGAATGGGTCAGAAGAAGTGAGAGAGGTGGAAGAGAGAATATAATGTATGTAAGAGACAAGTAAAAAGGATGGTGAGTGAGAGTAAAAGGAGAGTGGATGAGGAGTTTGGTAGGAAACTGAGTGAGAAGTTTAATGAGAACAAGAAATTATTCTAGAAGGAGGTGAAGAGAGAAAGAGAAGGAAAGTCTGGTAGCACGAGAATGAAGAGAGAGGATGGAGTTACTGTGAATGGAAGGGAGGAATTGAAATAAGTGTGGAAGAGGCATTTTGATGGTCTGATGAATGGGGGGACTGGAGGGGAGGTGGTGGTGACATGTATGGGGATGGAGGTAGGTGGTAGACGACAGGATGTACAGGGGAAATTAGGAAGGGAAGAGGTTAGGAAAGCAATAGAAAAGTTGAAGATGAGGAAGGCACCGGGAGTTGATGGAATAACTGATGAAATGTTAAAGTGTTGGGGGGGGGGAGGTATTGGTGGAGTGGATGTTGCTTATATGCACATTGGCTTAGAGGCAGGGAGAAGTGCCAGAGGATTGGAGGAGAGCCATAATTGTACCTTTGTATAAGGGGAAGGGGAGTAAGGAGGAGTGTGGTAGCTATAGGGGAATAAGCCTTCTTAGTGTACCGGGGAAGGTGTATGGAAAGGTTCTTACTGAGAGACTGACTGAAATAACAAGGAATAAAGTTAATGAGGAGCAGGGAGGGTTAAAAAAGGGTAGAGGATGTCTGGACCAGATATTTGCATTAAAATCAATAGTGGAGAAATATATTGGGAAGGGTAAGAAGTTGTATGGACAATTCATGGACTTGGAGAAAGCATACGATAGGGTTGATAGGAAAGCTATGACAGAGGTGTTGATAATTTATGGTGTTGGGGGGTCGTTGCTGAAGGGCATTGAGGCCTTTTATGCAGAGGCAACATCATGTGTGCGGGTGGAGGGTGATGTAAGTGAGAGTTTTGATATTGGTGTTCGACTGGGTCACAGCCAATATCTCAAATGTAATTGACCCCAACAATTTGGAAACATGAAGTCATCATCAACCACCCACTGTCTCATAAGCCTGCTTGACTTCATATACAGTAACCTAGAAAAAAGAAAGACCTCAGTTGCCCTTGCATTCATTGATTTCAGAAAGGCTTTCGATTTAGTAGACCATAACGTAATACTTAGGAAAGCTATCGATATTGGAGTGGAGCCCAGTCTAGTAGCATGGCTGGCAAACTTCGTGTGTGACAGACGTCAAGCAGTGCGTCACAAGGGTACATTGTCTACACTACAACACTTCTCATGTGGCGTGGCCCAAGGGACAAGAATCGGACCCCTAAGCTTTCTCATCCTAATCAACAACGCCTTGACAGATGCAGATTTTCGCTGGAAGTATGTGGATGATTCAACCGTTGGTACAGTCATCAACAACATGTCTCCTGACTACCATCCCTTACAACAACATCTTACCAACCTCCAGACGTGGACCAACAACAACAACGTCTCCATCAACCAAGACAAGACAGTAGTGATGCAATTTCACACTGCTATCACACCACCACCACCACCAGTGTTAACATTAGGACAGCAACAACTACAAATAGTGAACACCACCAAGTTATTAGGTGTAATGCTGGATGACAAACTTAACTGGAAAAGCCACATCAGCACCATCACCCAGTCAGCCACATACCGCCTGTTTATATTAAGGCGCCTGAAGACTCTAGGGACACTGCAGAAGGAACTGGTGGGAATATAATAACACCTTCATCATTCCCAAACTTACTTACGCCTGCCCTTGTTGGTCTTCAGCCATCAATCAGACACAGAGGCAACAGTTAGAGAGGGTACAGAAGAGAGCATGTCGTGTCATTCTGGGTACAGCATACACCACCTACCAACAAGCCCTCAATACCCTCACAATACCATCCCTTGTCACCAGACACCAACAGCTCCTCTGGGACTTCAGCAAACAGCTGCTAATCCACCCACGACACAGAAATCTTCTCACACCCACCATACCCAAACCCCGTCACGATGTCCGTCACTTCAACCTACTCCAACCCATAAAAGCCAGGACGGACAGATATAAGAATAGTCCAATCCCAACAATAGTTTCATTAATAAACCAACAGCACAAATAAATATATGTATCATAATATATGTCCATGTGTGAGTGAATATGCGTGATTGTATCTGTGTACGTCTGTGTGCTGTTTGTGTGAATGAATATTATGTGTGCATGTGCGCGAATGTATTTTGTGTATGTCTGTTCATTCATCTATATTTATCCATATATTATCATCCACTCCATCACGATTTTTTTTTAATGTATATTTTCAGCCCTCGGCTGCCTCACTTAATAAACCTTTTATTATTATTATTATTATTATTATTATTCTGCCCCACATTTGTTTGGCATGTGGAGATATCTGGCAACTCTCTCTGAATAGACGGCAGCTCATACGAACTCCAATGAACTCCAGTCACGAACAGAGTGTATGATATCAGTGGAAATTTCTGAATATGATATGTGACGTGGAACATCACACACTCTCTTCGTGATTGGAGTTCATTGGAGTTCGTATGAGTTGCTGTCTATCAGAGAAAGTTGCCAGATATTTCCACATGCCAAACGAATGTGGGGCAGAATATGCTTCCACAACTGTACAACTTCGGTTAGATGGCAGAACAGAGTGGAAGAGTATGTGTGAGAGTGAGAGAAGTGTGAGGTGGGGAGGGGGGATGGAGAAAGTAAGGAGGGAGTGCTGGAACAGGGAAAACTGGAGACTCTTCTGCCGTGGCCACCCCCTTGGTGGGAGTTCCCAGAGGCATATTCCCCAAGTTTGACTGGGTATATGCCATAGGAGAAATTAGAGCCAATCAGAGCCCGAGTTAACTTCTCGGTGTGCCAGATGTACGACAAATTGTAAACAAACCTTCGATTGCTTCCTCCCTCATGCGAAAGAGAGAGAAGAGAGAGAGAGAGAGAGAGAGAGAGAGAGAGAGAGAGAGAGAGAGAGAGAGAGAGAGAGAGAGGGGGGGGGGGGGGGGGAGAGAGAATATAAGTTGAAATGAGAGAAAATAGAAATATAAAAGATAGATAGATATTTTATAAGAGAGGTTAGAGCATTACTAATATGGTACACACGGTCAAACCTTCGATTGCTTCCCCCTCATGAGAGAGAGAGAGAGAGAGAGAGAGAGAGAGAGAGAGAGAGAGAGAGAGAGAGAGAGAGAGAATGTCTTATAAAAAGGAAGGAAGACAGAATAGAGTAGTATAGTATACTAAAAAAAAATGTAGAATAAATGAAATTATGACACCAATGACGTGTTGATGGAAAGGCGAAATTGCACTCCAGAGATGCAATTTTACCATATTTAACATCCTCTCTTTGCCCCACGTCCATTTCTTTCTTATTTTTTAATCAAATTTCTCATATAAAATATACTCTATCAGACTTTATTTAAATGTTTCATAGGAGTGGAACCAATACACCATGAGTCGAGTTGCTATATCTATATCTTTAGAAATTACTGCAGTCCAATTAATTTATGTAATAACTGATTCTGCTAATAATTAGCTTATACTGTACATAATCTAATTATGCTAACAACTGTGTAATATGTACCAATAACATTAGTGTAGTTTACTTTAAAATAAGTTCATGCTTGGGGTTCTCCATAAACTGAACTAGCTGAATTTACTTATCTTAGTGTCATGGTTACCAGTGAAGTTTATTACTAATTCAAATACTTATTAATATTAATTAACCCCTAGAGTCCGGGTAGCGGTAATAGCCGCTCCCTTGGGAGAGTCCAGGCAGGGGTATAAGCCGCTCCCAGGGGGAGTCCGGGCGGGGGGTGTGACAAAAATAAAGGACTCGACTTACTTTATACACACTGAAAGAATTGTGGCCCACCTTGGAGATCCATGCAATTATAAACTTTCTAGTGCAACATTGAATTATCATAATGTATATAATAATTAAGTAAGTAATTATTCAACAATTGACTTACCTTACCCGGATTTATTAATTAACCTTAATTGTGTTGGCTCAAAGAAGGTTTCAGAGGTTAAATTATCCCCTTCATTGCAAGTTCCTTTTTTGTCAACATATTTATTTTTAATGTGAGGTCTTCCGATATGTATGCATTTATAAATTATAGTATGAAGGGATATGGTGTATGAAACAACCAATCACAATCGCTTAACTATATTTATTGAAATTTCCAGTACACCAACATGAAATCAATAATTATAGTCACACACGTTCACACTCATCCACACGCAAAACTAGCTAACTAAATAATAAAGTTACCCTCTTAATGTGACTCCCGTTTTCTATCGGTCGGAGTCGTGTTGTTATTGTCCTCGTTGTTTCCTTCCCGAGTACAATATATATTTTCCATCGAGTGTTCAGTCGATTTTCTGTTCTCCATTTTCTATGTTCTTCAATATTTTCTGTTCTTCATTTTTCTATGTCTCACCTCAGTTAATTTCCAATGTCACATCTGTAATTTATCACTCGTCATATCCACGTGAGTAAGTGGACGAGAGCGAATATTACGTGTGTAACCAAGGTGTTACATTCCCCAAACACCCGTAATTTTATGGTGCTATTTCAAGACCTCCTACTGTTACTTTAATCAATAATAATTAATAAATATAAATCTAATAATACAAGTTCCAGTATCTATGTGATTAAGTTTCCTATTTTCACATAGACACCTGTTCTTCACATCTGTAATTTTCAAAGTCACACACATGGCACTCGTTTTTCTATATATATTACACCAAGTAGGATGCAGAACGCTACATTGGCATAAAACCTTACCTCGTATCATTTGCTTTTCTGTTGCAAGTAACGACAACAAGAGTGACTCCGTGAAGCACTAGAGAAAAACTGGTGAATGGCACCGAGTATTCTGGCATTCACTGTCGCCCCTGCGTGTTACGTTAACGAGACGAGAGGTCAGAGAGTCCCACGTATGTGTTACAAGATGGAAGCGAACTCGGAGTTCAAAATATTCACGTATGAGAGTTTTTCTATACTCATACATGAATTGTCCTCCCACTCGCAATTTTCAATGTTCAGACACACACCCAGCACTCGATCACGAATCATTAGTATGCCGTAACTGAATGAATTCGACCATTGTGGGCTGCTACTCCAACGAGAGGCTAGAGCGCCACGAGGCTACGTGTATGCTGAATACGAGTAGGAGATGAACTGCAGTTTAAATCACGAGGGCCCCCAGCCAGGCTATAGCTCCTCCCCCAAGCTACCAACTGTGGATCGATATACAGGCGCCGCACACAATAGTTTGAATCCTACTGTCTGTCTGACTACAACCTCATATTATACACATTCACACACCCAGCCATACATGCAATTGTAATGACGCCACGTAAATTAATCATGGTAATTATCCTCTTCACGAATCATATGGAGATTTTAAAAGAATAACTGTGTGCACGCAAAAATCAATAATTAGAGCCAACGAGTGGGGAAACGAAGGATTTAACGGCAGAGAGGGGAGGGACGCAGGCTCAAACATGAACGCTGTCTCCCGTTCGCCACACACTCCTGCCTTTCGTTTTCTCAACCACTAGGCTGAAGCATCATTCCTATACTTAATTGATTAATATGTCACGATCAAATTTGACTCGTGACATTCGCACAAACACAAAGACATTGCTCCATGCGATGTCTCGACTCGTGAAGGGCTACGGCGCATTGCATGTATAACTTTACACAATACTCATCCACACTTCACTCACTCATGTATGTGTCAAATGAATATCACAGGTACAAATTCACAGTTGCCAATGAGTGAAAAACTCCATACATTTACGTTAGTTTTCAATTCTATGGAGAAACTCCGAAGCAAAGTGAATGTCCCTGGAAATTATTCTTGTACAATTTGTACACATTTAAGCAAGTTTTATTTGTGTGGTGTATGTAATACATTGTGTATCTGTTACATCATTTGTAAGAAAATAAATGCAATAAATATTCTGGAAGGCAAATATATATTAATCAATCATCCAAGACTCGAATCAGGGATAACCGCTGGAACCCAAGTCTTGGAAGACCCAATGCAATATCCAAACATCAGACCGAGGTGAACCACCAAATCTGAGTTTGGATAAAAATGGTACAAATGCAATACATATATATTAATAAGAGTTGTGCTCGTTGCACTCAGAGATAACAATAATAACGAGTGAGATAACCAGGGAACGCTCCACCAACTGGTTATCTCCGTACAAAGAGGTTAACTTCGCTACTTCGGTACGAATTAATATATATACTCGCTTGTTTCTGAAACTCCTATGTTGCATTTCCTTCCATTGCATATTTTCTTACGTTGTCTCAACGTAGAGACACAAGAACACCTGTCCCAAAATTTTCACCGACAAACTGTGGTCGTATGTGAATTGAATGTTACATTGCGCATTTTGCGCTGCCTCAGACATCGAGACACGAGGACACCTGTCCTAAATTTCACATAGACAACTTGGTCATATGTGAAGTAAATATATTACATTGAGCATGTTGCTGTCTCAACATCGAGAGACACGAGGACACCTGTCCTAAATTTCACATAGACAACTTGGTCATATGTGTAGTAAATATTACATTGAGCATGTTGCTGTCTCAACATCGAGACACGAGGACACCTGTCCTAAATTTCACATAGACAAACTGTGGTCATATGTGTAGAAAATATTTTAGATTATGGCGCATCTAGCGCTGTCTCAAACATAGAGACACGAGGACACCTGTCCTAATTTCACATAGACAAACTTTGGTCGTATGTGTAATAAATTCCCATTCTGTTTCGGGAACACAAAAATTACGATAGCATTAATCATGCCTACCGAGAGAATATTTGCCAACACTGTCTCTTAACATTGAGACACCAGGACATCTGTCCTAAATATCACATTGACATCTTTGGTCATATGTGGAGTGAATTCCCTTTCTTCAGGAATCACTAAAGTTACAGTAGCATTAATTCATGCCTACCGCTAGAAAAAATTGGCATTACGCCGTCTCAACATCGAGACACCAGGACATTTGTCCTAAATTTCACATTGACATCTTTGTCATATTATGTGGAGTGAATTCCCTTGTTTCGGAAACCACTAACATGACAGTAGCATTAATCATGACTACCGTTAGAAAAATATTGGCCACGTACTAGTTTAACAATTCACGCTGCTCTGGTGATATTACAACAACCTGTACAAAATGTGGTCATAATAGAAGCACACCCATGTCGGGTTGTGTAGTACTTCTTACCTTCACATGCCAAGCGTTGTGCTTAAAGCATAAATCCTTGAAGGGTAGCATGTAAAAATATTTCCTGTCATTTCTGGACAATTATATCCTAACTATCTTGTGGAAGTGTGAATGTGTGGAACTGGAATTTCAATGCAAAAATCGAGGAGCCCCACGTTGGGCGCCATTGTGACAAAAATAAAGGACTCGACTTACTTTATACACACTGAAAGAATTGTGGCCCACCTTGGAGATCCATGCAATTATAAACTTTCTAGTGCAACATTGAATTATCATAATGTATATAATAATTAAGTAAGTAATTATTCAACAATTGACTTACCTTACCCGGATTTATTAATTAACCTTAATTGTGTTGGCTCAAAGAAGGTTTCAGAGGTTAAATTATCCCCTTCATTGCAAGTTCCTTTTTTGTCAACATATTTATTTTTAATGTGAGGTCTTCCGATATGTATGCATTTATAAATTATAGTATGAAGGGATATGGTGTATGAAACAACCAATCACAATCGCTTAACTATATTTATTGAAATTTCCAGTACACCAACATGAAATCAATAATTATAGTCACACACGTTCACACTCATCCACACGCAAAACTAGCTAACTAAATAATAAAGTTACCCTCTTAATGTGACTCCCGTTTTCTATCGGTCGGAGTCGTGTTGTTATTGTCCTCGTTGTTTCCTTCCCGAGTACAATATATATTTTCCATCGAGTGTTCAGTCGATTTTCTGTTCTCCATTTTCTATGTTCTTCAATATTTTCTGTTCTTCATTTTTCTATGTCTCACCTCAGTTAATTTCCAATGTCACATCTGTAATTTATCACTCGTCATATCCACGTGAGTAAGTGGACGAGAGCGAATATTACGTGTGTAACCAAGGTGTTACATTCCCCAAACACCCGTAATTTTATGGTGCTATTTCAAGACCTCCTACTGTTACTTTAATCAATAATAATTAATAAATATAAATCTAATAATACAAGTTCCAGTATCTATGTGATTAAGTTTCCTATTTTCACATAGACACCTGTTCTTCACATCTGTAATTTTCAAAGTCACACACATGGCACTCGTTTTTCTATATATATTACACCAAGTAGGATGCAGAACGCTACATTGGCATAAAACCTTACCTCGTATCATTTGCTTTTCTGTTGCAAGTAACGACAACAAGAGTGACTCCGTGAAGCACTAGAGAAAAACTGGTGAATGGCACCGAGTATTCTGGCATTCACTGTCGCCCCTGCGTGTTACGTTAACGAGACGAGAGGTCAGAGAGTCCCACGTATGTGTTACAAGATGGAAGCGAACTCGGAGTTCAAAATATTCACGTATGAGAGTTTTTCTATACTCATACATGAATTGTCCTCCCACTCGCAATTTTCAATGTTCAGACACACACCCAGCACTCGATCACGAATCATTAGTATGCCGTAACTGAATGAATTCGACCATTGTGGGCTGCTACTCCAACGAGAGGCTAGAGCGCCACGAGGCTACGTGTATGCTGAATACGAGTAGGAGATGAACTGCAGTTTAAATCACGAGGGCCCCCAGCCAGGCTATAGCTCCTCCCCCAAGCTACCAACTGTGGATCGATATACAGGCGCCGCACACAATAGTTTGAATCCTACTGTCTGTCTGACTACAACCTCATATTATACACATTCACACACCCAGCCATACATGCAATTGTAATGACGCCACGTAAATTAATCATGGTAATTATCCTCTTCACGAATCATATGGAGATTTTAAAAGAATAACTGTGTGCACGCAAAAATCAATAATTAGAGCCAACGAGTGGGGAAACGAAGGATTTAACGGCAGAGAGGGGAGGGACGCAGGCTCAAACATGAACGCTGTCTCCCGTTCGCCACACACTCCTGCCTTTCGTTTTCTCAACCACTAGGCTGAAGCATCATTCCTATACTTAATTGATTAATATGTCACGATCAAATTTGACTCGTGACAGGGGGATATACCGCTAATGCTAATGTCCAGCTTTGCGCGCCAAATTTGGTGGTTTTTGTTTGACTTGGCTATACTTCACCACCAGACCTACAATTCACAAGCAAATTACTAGCAGAATCAGTTATTACATAAATTAATTGGACTGCAGTAATTTCTAAAGATATAGATATAGCAACTCGACTCATGGTGTATTGGTTCCACTCCTATGAAACATTTAAATAAAGTCTGATAGAGTATATTTTATATGAGAAATTTGATTAAAAAATAAGAAAGAAATAGACATAGGGAAAAGAGAGGATGTTAAATATGGTAAAATTGCATCTCTGCAGTGCAATTTCGCCTTTCCATCAACATCTCATTGGTGTCATAATTTCATTTATTCTACACTAGCAGGGATACCCGACGTTGTCCGGGGATCTATCTATATCTATATGTATATCTGTCTATGTATATCTATCTATCTATCTATCTATCTATCTATCTATATATATATATATATATATATATATATATATATATATATATATATATATATAACTATATCTATCTATCTATATCTATCTATCTATATCAATCTATCTATATCTATCTATCTATATCTATCTATATCTATCTATCTATCTATATCTATCTATCTATCTATCTATCTGTCTATGTGTGTCTCTATCTATCTGTGTCTCTATCTATCTGTGTATCTGTGTCTCTATCTCTCTATCTATCTGTGTCTTTATCTCTGTGTCTCTATCTGTCTATCTATCTGTGTCTCTATCTCTATCTATCTGTGTCTCTATCTCTCTATCTATCTGTGTCTCTATCTCTCTATCTATATGTGTCTCTATCTCTCTATCTATCTGTGTCTCTATCTGTTTGTGTGTCTGTCTGTCTGTGTATCTGTGTGTCTGTCTGTCTAAGAACATGATTACATGTTCAGAGAGAGAGAGAGAGAGAGAGAGAGAATGTGGTTTGCTTTGAGAGAGAGAGAGCATGTGGTTTTCTTTCATTGTTTAAGGAGATACTATTTTATTAAAAAAAAAAATTGATGCTCTTCTTATAAGCATTTGTGTACACCTAGAAGGGTCCCGTTTTCAGCTCCTGGTGTTTAAATTCAAGCTCTTACTTTCTGCAAGATTTTGTTTTGCCTAAATGAAAGTAGAAATTTGAAAATTTTGACCCCCATTCGTCAGCTGGGGGGGGGGAGGAAAGAAGTCGTTTTTAAGGGGTTAATCATTGAAGAAGAACAAATTATAGGGCCAAGACACTCCTCAGGTCTCAGCGAAAAAACGTATGTAAAAAATATTACTCTCGGTGAAACGATGCGGCTGTGCATTGCAGCTAAACAGACAGACAGACAGACTGTTTTATATATATAGATAGATAGATAGATTGTTTTTCGTATACTGTACTACTCTATTCTGTCTTTCTTCCTTTTTATAAGACATTCTCTCTCTCTCTCTCTCTCTCTCTCTCTCTCATTAGGGGCTATCTATATCCTACGTTCATTTAAGTAGTCTACTTTTGTACCATATTAAAGTAATGCTCTATCCTCTCTTTTATAGTATATCTATTTATTTATCTTTCTATTTTCTCTCATTTAGACCTACATTCTCTCTCTTTCTCTCTCTCTCCTTTTCGCATGAGAGGGGAAGTAGTCGAAGGTTTGTCCCTCTCTCTCTCTCTGTCACGAGGGGTTATATTCCTACGTTCATTTTAGTACGGTACTCATGTACCATAGTAGTAATGCTCAATCCTCTCTTTTATAGTATATCTATTTATCAATCTTTCTATTTTCTCTCATCAAGACTTATATATATTTCTCTCTCTCTCTCTCTCTCTCATGAGGGAGGAAGCAATCGAAGGTTTGTTTACAATTTGCCGTACAACTGGCACACCGAGAAGTTAACTCGGGCTCTGATTGGCTCTATTTTTTCCAATGGCATATACCCAGTCAAACTTGGGGAATATGCTTCCCGGAGGGAGCGATGCGTCGGAGATATAGATAGATAGACAGATAGAAATTATTTGTTTCTTGGCAGAATTTCTAGGAATCTTTTTAAAAGCCCTCCACTTCACCTAAGAGATATTCCCCACTTAAATTAGTTTAAGTGTTGATGACGTGTTGGAAGCTACAATAAATCATCAGAACACAGTCAGTAAACATAGTACCTCACTATTGGTAATCTGTTTTGTTAAATAAAATGTTTGTAAGAATAAACAAACTTTGTAATATGTATCAACTTGCAGAATGGTTTCCTATTTGTTGGAAGGTTTACGAAGGATAATCGGAGATGTGGCACCAGATTTTGCTCACTGTGAAACTTGCTTAACAAAAATTTTTGATTGAGCAAATTTACAAGGAAAAATCACAGCTACTATTTTAGGTGTGGCATATACATCCAGTTCTGTATTTTGTTTAATTATTAACTACGATAGTGCAATAAATATTCGTTGCATTTTGACCCAATATGTATAAGTTTATGCAAGTTTCCTCAATTGTGCTTTACCTGAAATCCCAAGACATGACTTTCTTCTGAGCGGTTTTGTCACATATGGCAGCGAATTTTCCTTCCACGAGGTCTTCTCTGGAAGCCCAACAACCGTAGAAAGTTCCATTCATTCTGCTTAAAGTCTCCTGGTATTCGGGCTTTGTGGAATCCTGTCATCGAGATGTATGATATTTAGTATAACTGAATTGACAGAATAGTTAAGAGACAACATGTACTTTGATTAACACTACGTAGCGGACACTTAGAGTACAAATGGTTGTGTAAATGTTTGGGGTATATGTTTTCGGTTTTTATAATTGCTTTTGTTATTATTGTTATTGTTTTTGTTATTTCATTCATATCATCATCACCATCACTATTGTCACCTCCGTATCATTCCTTCGTATTTTTTTAAAATGTCTGAGACATAAAATCTCGCATACAGCATTTCTATATTGCAATGCATTACCTACTTAACCATATATAATCATCATACCCCTGGTGCTAGTTACCAATGGAAAATAAACCTTTGAAAAGCATATTGTTTGAAAATCAATAAGAAATCATTATCACCCCATGGCTAAAACATTAATTTTCGGTTGAAATATTGAACTTGCATCTAAACATTAAACTTACGGCTAATATACTGTACATAATAGTTCCTGCTTCCAGTTTCCAGGGCAAGTCAGACTGGGCCACGAGGTCAGCGAGGGAGTCTATGGGAATGGTGACCCTAAGGACAGTCAGCATGGACGTTAGGATACCGCTGTAGGATGTCATAAACACTAAGGACGCCAGTAACCACGTCAGAACAAGCAGGCGGGCACTATCCATCCTCGGCAGCCAGTGTGAACCTAAAAGTATGGACTGGTGACATGAACTGGAATAGTGAACTAAAAATATAGAACGCTGTCGTCTTAATTAAACTACAAAGACGCCAGTAGTCACGTCAAACCCAACTGGAGGCCACTATCCATCCTCGGCAGCCAGTGTGACCTATACTCAACTATGTTGAAATTAAGAGGATTGATGTGATAGATATATAGATATATAGATATATAGATATATAAAGAAATACATCCTCTTTCCTGGGTATATAGAGTAGTGGATGATATACTGTACTCACTTTGGTAGGTATATATCAGTAGTGGATAATGGACAGTTGGATACAGGAAATCGTGGTACAGTCAAAGTATAACATTCTCCTCTCATGGCAGTGTAATATGTCTTTGTGATATTATAAAATATACCAGGAACAGAAACTCTAATGTGGGATGGCTATGATAGACGTGTACTGGACAATAGTCACCTGTGTTGTACCAAGAATTCCTGAGTCCAACCGTATTGTACTCACTTTCCTGGGTCAATGTTTGTAGTGTCCAGATTGCAGCCTGACCTACTACCATCTTGGGGTTGTAGCCAATAATGTAACCTTCACCTTTAACCAGGACCACCATGATCACCATAATACTCACGGCTGATATCAACACCATCATCCACACCTGAGAGAGAGAGAGAGAGAGAGAGAGAGAGAGAGAGAGAGAGAGAGAGAGAGAGAGAGAGAGCATTTTCATAATCTGTTTATGGTATAGATCACCTCACTCACACACGTGCACACGCACAAACTTCCAAATTGATAAACAACGAACACTATATTTAAATGATTAGGCAACTGGTAATGAAACGTCTTAATTGACTTACATAAGAGAATAGATACTGACAACAATTAAATGTATCCTGCTAGGCAAGAGTTCATTATTTTTCCCTTGTAGTTTGAAAGAGAGCCTTCATACATGCTATCAATATGAAGCCCAAATCTTTCGTTATTACCAATAGTGTGAATGGTTTTACGATGACAGTGAAGTCAGCAGTAATAATAAACTAATGTTAATTAAAGGAGATGGTATACTTTTAGTATAGTAGAGCGCCTTAATCTAATTCTTCCAAAGAATGTCACGAAACAGGAATAGATTAATAAAATAAATGGTGGTTGCTCCAAACTTACCAACACTACGGTACTACCCACTTAAATCTAATATTTCGTCCATACCTGAAGTGTAAAGGGCTTAATAAGGCCAGTGACGTCACCCTTTAACTGCGGTCTTGGTGTGATGAGTGTTTGTCTGTCCATATAAAGACCCCGAGAGAAGTCCATCACCTCATTCCTCTCCCAGGATATAAAGAAAGGACCCAAGGAAATTTCAATCTCCTGTAGGAGGTCAGAGAGAGAGAGAGGGAGAGTGTGTGTGTAATGGGAAAATCACACATAACAGAGGACTGGAGTGTGTTTTGATTTGTCTAACCAGCGCATAATATATAAAGGAATCAGAGGGAGCGATTAGAGTGTTTTCGTGCCGTGCATGTGTGTATATATATATATGCAAAACAACCACAGGAGAAAGGAAACAGGAACAGTGAGTACTTTCGTTTATTACATCTTCAGACAGAGTCGACTCTGTCTGAAGATGTAATAAACGAAAGTACTCAATGTTTCTGTTTCCTTCTCCAGTGGTTGTTTTGCATCTATTTGCTTCATGGTGTATTTGAATATACTGCACATATATATATATATATATATATATATATATATATATATATATATATATATATATATATATATATATATATATATATATATATATATATATATATATATATATATATATATATATATATATATATATATATATATAACACTCCGTCTGTCTGTGTGTCTGTTTAGCCGCTACGCACAGCTACATCGTTTGACCTGGAGTGAATTTTTGTGCATGATTTTGATCTTTGAAACCTGGGAAGTGTCCTAGGCCTACAAAATTAATGTTTTTAAATTACCAATAGGGTTGGGAGGGATTCGAACCCCAGCAAGGGCTGGGCTGGAACCGTTTTCCTTGATAGCTTACTCACAGCTCCGAGTACTCTGACTGGTGGAACCCCAGAACCGGTTCTGGAACCTATTACCCTGTATTCATTATGCACTGACTTGGTAATCATTATAGCTTTGTCTGCACGAGAATCATTTCCTGGACTCAGTAATCATTAATTAAGAGCGGAGGAACCGAGAAGGAGTCAAGTGAGTACTGGTACTCGGTAATCACTTTTGGTTTGTGAGACAAGTCCAGCTGTAATATGATTACCGAGTCTGGGCCGGCAACGCGAGCCTTCATAGTCATACAGTCACATCTCGATATATATTTTTTGTTGAGTAAATTATAAACAGTTGAAACACATGGCGAATGTTAAGTTAATTCTACAATACTATCACATCCATTATATCACAGTGTACATTATCAATTATGTACAGTCTCCTCCACTCCTGCTTTCACCAGTTCAGCGTTGCCAACGTATACACCCGGCATCGTGTGAGCTACCATCTGACTTTCGCATCTGAAACACCTGCCAGTAAAAGTAAGGGTTGATGGCAGGTGTTTCGGATGCTAGAGTCGGAATTGGTAGCTCACACGATGCCGGGTGTATACGTTGGGAACGCTGAGCTGGTGAAAGAGGGAGTGGAGGAGACTGTACTATCATGAAATATTTCCCTTAATTCTAATATGTGTTTTATCATGTTGGATGTTCCACCAAAATACTTTAAAGAGTCATTGCATATCAAACAAAGAATGTAATCAGGGTTATGTCCATACTGGTAGGCCCCTACCTTTTTGTTATATTTTGGTGACATGGTGAACTAATAGTCAACGCAAAATTAATATATATATGCTAAATTATACAGCTAGTCATAAGGAACCAATACGTTGCAAGGGAAATGATTTATCAGTACCAATAATATTCTTAATAAAATAGTAACTCTTTTAACGTGAGTGCTGAGACCACACCTTCTTTTCCTTCATATATTGAAAAAACCTATACGATTATAATGAAACTGACACTTGAAAGAGATAAGGTAAGATAACATAACGTAACATAACATGACCTAACCTAACTAAACATTGCATATCATAACATAACATGACATTGTCAATGTCACGAGTCAAAAATTGACTCGTGACAGACATAGCCTAACCAAACATAACAAAACATAACTTAACGTAACATAACATAACCTAGCATAACATATAATTAAAAAATTCGTAATGAAACATAACATAAATTTGACATAACATTATGGTACATTCTTGTGTATATACTGTATTTGGTTATTCCATTCTTTCTCTTAGTCACCAATTTATTTGTCAACATATATTTCTTCTTCTTCCAGTTGACAATATTTACTTAATTTCTTTTGACTTTTATTTTAATTGTATATATATATATATATATATATATATATATATATATATATATATATATATATATATATATATATATATATATATATATATATATATATATATATATATATATATATATATGTTATTCGAACCAGTATTTTATTTGTCAATAATTTCTTTTGACTTTTTTAAATATTATATTTATGTAATAAAAAAAAGTTTTAATATGACCATTGGAGGGGGGGGGGGGGTCGATCCCAGTACCCCTGCAGCCCAATTCGCCACTCTGGCCTTGCTATTTAATCGTGAATGTTACAATGCCACCTTCTGCTGTAGTTGCGTCATGGATAACTTTTGTTGTTGTAAAGCTGGCATGGTTTCTCTGGGGGACCAGAAACCACACCGGATAATGGGCTCCTTAAACTCTCCTAATAACTTCATATAAAAAAAATTAGAGGAAATTTATTGACAAAACCACATGTAGGATTTTCACCCGGACAACGTCGGGTATCGCTGATATAATATATATATATATATATATATATATATATATATATATATATATATATATATATATATATATATATATATATATATATATATATACAAACCGAATATTTCAATAAGACCAATAACATCTGGCATAGATAGTGCACCACATAAGGTGGCCAAACAGCTTGGTACATTGGTACATTGGTGAATAGTGAATTTACGTCGAAGCTGGCGAGTTTCTTGTTTATCAAATCAATTTCATTGAGTCTTGATATCAAATCCGTTGAGTTTTTCAAGTGTGCACCACTGATGGATCCTAGAGCGCGGGATCTAATTAATCTCCAAGCAAGCAACATTCAGTTATAATAATAATAATAATAATAATAATAATAGGCTAGAAATGGTTAGTTAAATGACATGAGTATCTAATTACAGTGTTTTCCTATTTATATAATTAATCTCAAATACCAAAATAATAATAATAATAATAATAATAATAATAATATGTAAGAAATAGTTTAGTTTAATTAACTGAGTAACTTATTATTGTGTTATTCTATGTATATAATTACCGTGTCTTTCTAAGTTTATGTTAATTAATATCAAACCTCATGAGGTTTGTTTTTAAAATTATTATTATCATATATTATTATTGTTATTATTATTCACTATATAATATTGTTATTATTATTTTATATTCATTATTATTATTATATATTATTATTAATATATTCATCATTATTATAATTATAATAATTATTATTAATTGTTATTTTTATTATTATATATTAATCATTATTATTATTATATATTATTATTATTCATTACTATCATTATATATTATTATTATTCATTATTAATATTATTATATATTATTATTTTTGTTCATTATTATTATTTTTGCTCATTATCATTATTTTTTTATTATCATTATTTTTTATTATTATTATTTTTCATAATCATTAATCTGTTATTGTCGTCGTCGTCCTCACAATCTATATATATAAAACAGTCCGTCTGTCTGTCTGTCTGTCTGTCTGTATGACCGCTATGCACGACCACATCGTTCTCTCTAGAGTAATAATTTTTACATAAGTTTGATGTGTGGGGCATGTGAGGGGGTGAGGAGAAGGGGTAGAGGAGTAAAAGGAACAGCGTGGTGGACGGAGGAGGTTAAACGAGCAATTGAAAGGAAAAAGAAAACATATAGAGAGTGGTTGGGTAGTAGAGGTAATGGGGAGGTAGAGAGACGAAAAAGGGAAGTGTATCTGGAGAAAAAGAGAGTGGTGAAGAGAGTAGTGAGTGAAAGTAAGAGAAGGGTAGATGAGGAGTTTGGAAGGAATCTAAGTGACAAGTGGAATGAATGCAAGAAATTGTTCTGGAAAGAGGTTAAGAAAGTCAGGGAAGGTAACAAAGGAAATAGTGTGGTTGTGAAAGATAAGAATGGGCAAGTGTTGGTAGAAAAGCGTGGTAGAGTGGATAGATGGAGAGAACACTTTGATGAATTGCTAAATGTAGAGAATGAAACGCCAGCAAACATTAAAGGATGGGGTATGAGAGAGAGAAGAAGAGAGATAATAGGGGAGGAGGTGGGGATCAGGAGAGCAGAAGTATGTGAGGCTTTGAAGGTGAAGATGGGTAAAGCATCGGGGATAGATGGAGTGTGTGGCGAAATGCTGAAGTATGGCGGTGAGATAGTGATTGAGTGGGTATGGAAAATGTGTAGGCTAGCATGGGAGGAAGGAAGTGTGCCGGATGACTGGAAATCAGGAGTCATAGTACCACTGTACAAGGGTAAGGAAGAGAGGGGAGTGTGTGGGAACTATCGAGGAATATGTCTCCTTAGTGTAGTGGGGAAGGTGTATTGTAGGGTAGTGATTGAAAGAGGACAGAGAGGTGGGTGGGAGAGGAGCAGGGTGGGTTTAGGAAGGGAAGAGGGTGTGTGGACCAGATTTTCTCCTTGAGGTGTGTTGTGGAAAAGTGTCTGGAGAAGGGACAGAAGGTGTATGCTGCATTTATGGATTTGGAGAAAGCGTATGACAGAATTGATCGAGAAGGTCTATGGAAAGTACTGAGGATATATGGAGTGCCTGGGAAGTTATTGAGGGCAGTGAAGAGTTTATATGAGGGTGCAAGAGCGGCAGTCAGGGTAGAAAGTGAGCAGAGTGAGTTCTTCGAATTGAATGTTGGGTTAAAGCATGGTTGTGTAATGTCCCCGTGGTTGTTTAGTGTATATTATATGGATGGAGTCATGAAAGAGATACAGGGAAGAGCAGTGGATGTTGGTGTTCCCATGATGGGGGAGGGGAGTGAGTGGAAGCTTCCTGTGTTGCTGTTTGCTGACGATACAGTACTGGTGAGTGACAATGAGTGGGAGTTGCAGGGTCTGGTGAACAGGTTTGGAACTGTGTGCGAGAGACGGAATTTGAAGGTAAATGTGGGAAAGAGCAAAGTTATGGTCTTTGAGAGAGGGGCAGCCACAGACTGTGAGGTGAGGTTGAATGGCCAGGTTATGGCGAATGTCAGCTCATTTAAGTATCTGGGCAGTGTGATGAGTAAGGATGGAGGTTTGAAGGATGAGATGCAAGAGAGGGTACAACAGGGCATGAGGGTTGTAGGAACGCTGAAGTCAGTAACAAGGAATAGGGTGATGAGTATGGAAGTGAAGAAGACTCTGCATGATAGTGTTGTAATCCCAACACTGACATATGGGAGTGAAGCGTGGACCATGACAGAGAGGCACAGATCAAGAGTGAGAGATGTGGAAATGAGTTACCTGAGAAGCTCGTGTGGAGTGACATGGAGAGATAGATTGACAAACGAAGAAGTGCGTGAACGATGCAATGTGGATGTGGATGTGCTGGAGAGTGTGAAGAGGAACACCTTGAGGTGGTTCAGTCATATAGAACGTATGGGGAGCGAGAGATTGGTCAAGAAGGTGTATGAGAGTGAGGTGGAGGGATGGAGAGGAAGAGACAGACCGAGAAACCAGATGGAAGGATGGAGTTAGGAGGTATATGAGCGAAGGAGGTGTTGGATGGGAGGAGGGATGCCAGTTAACGAGGGATAGGAATGCATGGAGGCATTTCATTTGTGGCCACCCCCCCTCCCACACGCTCTCTCTCTTTTTCCCTCCCTTTCTATACATACATAGATAGAGAGAGAGAGAGAGAGAGAGAGAGAGAGAGAGAGAGAGAGAGAGAGAGAGAGAGAGAGAGAGAGAGACAGACAGATAGAGATAGAGATATAGAGATATAGAAATATAGATAGATATAGATAGGTATAGATGTATAGATAGATAGGTATAGATAGATAGATATAGATAGATATAGATAAATAGGTATATATAGATAGGTATAGATAGATAGATAGGTATAGATAGATAGATAGATAGGTATAGATAGATATAGATAAATATAGATAGGAATAGTTAGGTATAGATAGATATAGATAGGTATAGATAGATAGATATAGATATATATATATATATAGATAGATAAATATAGATAGATAGATAGATATAGATAGATAGATAGAAAGAGATAGATAGATCGGTATAGATAGGTAGATAGATATAGATAGATAGTTATAGATAGATAGATAGACATAGATAGATATAGATAGATAGATATAGATAAATAGAGATAGATATAGATAGATAAATAGAGATAGATATAGATAGATAGATATAGATAGATAGATATACATAGATATAGATAGATAAATATAGATATAGATACAGATATAGATAGATATAGATAGATATAGATAGATAGATATAGATAGATATAGATAGAAAGATAGATATAGATAGATAGATAGATATAGATAGATAGATATAGATAGATAGATAGATATAGATGGATAGATATAGATGGATAGATATAGATGGATAGATATAGATGGATAGGTATAGATAGATCACCTTCCTAATAAGTTCACATACAAATAATTAGAGGAAAATTTATTGACAAAACCACATGTAGGATCTTCACCCGGACGACGTCGGGTATCACTGCTAGTCTAATATATAAAACACTCTGACTGTCTGTATGGCCGCTATGCACGCCCTCATCCTTAAACCTAGAGTTATTTTTATTAAACGAATCTGATCGATGAAAGCTCAGGAGTGTCCTCCGCTTACAATTGTTTTTTTTCAATGATCAATGGTTGGGGGGGGGGGGGGGGTTCGAACCACTGTAGTATGGGTACCACGCACACACACACACCCTCTCTCTCTCTCTCTCATACACACACACATACTCTCTCTTTCTCCTTCCTACACAAATACACACACACACACACTCTTTCTCTCCTTCCTACACAAACACACACACACACACTCTCTCTCTCTTTAAACACACACAAACACGGAGACACACCTACCCTTCCTCTCTCTCTCTCTCTCTCTCTCACAGGGCTCTCTCTCTCATGCACAGTAGAGATCCTATATAGAGAGACTGGACACCTAAATTTTGTGCTGCTCGCTGATTGGCTGAATATATAGGCCGCCATGTTTGATCTTGCTCTTGCTCTTGCTGTTACAGGTACCCCGGGTGTTGTCTTCAGTGTTGCCAGGTCTGTTTGGCAGGGCTAGACGAAATTTCCCTATAACTTCAACATCAGAATTTCCCTTTTTACCTCAATTATTCCCTGTTTACTCTGATCCCCTGTTTACTCTTTGGTATTTCGTCTGATAGAAAATTCCCTGTTTACTCTTGAAAAATCTTTAATTATAATCTCCATGTGTGGACTTCAATATTCCCTAAAACAGAAATTTCCCTGCACTTGGCAACACTGATCGTCTTTCAGTCAACCGCCTTGGTTTAGTAGCGTCGTCTAGCAACTCGTCACGTCCTATTATGTGATTTAAATAACGCATTCATGACGTACAATAGTATTTATAACTTCAGGGATCTTATAGAATTAAAAAATATATACCTGTATATGGAAAGAATGCAACTTTCGTCAATATTTTGCCTACGAATGTCAATAATAGATTACTAACTGGTAGTATCTGGCATCTTATACAAACTTGAGAGATATCGCGGAAAACTAGATAAAAAAAACAAAGATGAAGGTGTCCAGTCTCTCTATATAGGGTCTCTAATGCACAGGGGTCTCTCTCTCTCTCTCTCTCTCTCTCTCTCTCTCTCTCTCTCTCTCTTGCACAGGGGGATTGGGGGGGGGGGGCTGCGGGAATAGGATATAGATAAAGAGATAGATAGAGAGATAGATAGACGGAGAAATAGATAGATGGAGAGATAGATAGATAGAGAGATATAAATATAGAGATAGATAGAGAGATAGATAGAGAGATAGATAGAGAGATTGATAGAGAGATAGATAGATAGAGATAGATAGATAGAGAGTTAGATAGATAGATAGATAGATATAGATATAGAGATAGATAGGTAGATAGATTGATAGAGAGATAGATAGAGAGATAGATAGATAGATAAATAGATAGAGATACAGATAGAGATAGAGTTATAGATAGATAGATAGATAGATAGATAGATAGATATAGACAGAT
>JAWZYT010001013.1:507500-540000 GCA_034508575.1 Petrolisthes manimaculis | reverse complement strand
TTTTACCCAAAAATTTGGCAAATGCATGCTTTATTAATTCTGAAAAGAAAATACTCTATTGATGTGATCTTTTTTTATTTTAGTTTAGCAGTAATTTAGACATTTAATTAAGGGGGGGTGGGAGTAGGGGACAGGCTTGGGGGGGTGCGGGAATATGGGGACAGGCTTGGGGTGGGTAGAAAGCCTGTCCCCATATTCCTGCACCCCCCAAACCCCACAAGCCTGTCCCCCTACTCCTGCAACCCCCTGTAACCTCGTTACATGTAGTGAAGATGTTGGTCATCTTCACTTTGAGGGTCAATGGCAAACAAGGTTGGGTGGTTTGTGTAAGGTTTATTGGTGTCAGTGTTAGTGTTGTTAATGTGTGTTAGTGTTCGTGTGTGTGTCTATCCTATTATATTACATTACATATGAACTTCTTGTATCCAACCTGGAATATGTTCAATGGTATGCAATGTCATGTAGGTTGCCGCTACACTACTCCCCTCCTTAGTGACGAGGAAGGAGGAACGATACTGTCTTACGGCGTTCGCTCGTGTTGTGAAGAAGTTGTAGAACGTATCAGTAGCGTGGAGTTGTAGGCGTGGTTGTTGTTTTTGTCGTAGTGGCCGAGGTCGTAGAGTGGAGTGTAGCAGGAAAGTTGGTGAGTGTTCACTTGCGTGTGTTGCTGCAGTGCTAGTTGAACATATCCAATCCATGAGCTTAAGATTTTTAATGACGACAGCAAGGTCGAAGTTTGTCAAAAAATCGGTGCCCAAAATGGCTTGTGCGTGCGCTTGTGCATGTCCGCATGTGTGTGCGTGAGCGTGCGTGTGTGTCCGCAGGCGTGTGTGCGCGCATGTGTGTCCGCAGGCGTGTGTGCGCGTGCTGTTTGTCCCCAGGCTCGTGTGCACTTTTGTGTGTGCGTGCGTGTGCGCGGGCATTTGCGTGTGCATCCGGTCGCTGTGCCAATGGAAGTCGATGACTCCTTGGCTTACGATTTCTAATGTCGACAACAGGGTCGAAGTTTGTCAAGAAATCGGCACCCAAGGCTTGCGCGGGTTTGCGCGTGCACGTTTGTGAGCAGTTTGGGATAACACGGTTGCAGAATTTCATCATCCCTGGGATCTCTTTCAGCTTGTGGTGGGTCCTTGGCTTTGGGAATTGTTGGATCGTTTCACACTTTGACTGAAGTGGTGTGATGCCTGCTGAAGACACTGTGTGGCCATTGTTATTGTTAGTTAAGATGTGCACTGGGTAGTTAGCACCAACACATCTCCCTCACCAATGTGTGGTGGGTAGTGAAGATGTATGGTGAGTAGTGAAGATGTGTTCTGGGTAGTGAAGATATGTGCTGATTACTTGGAAGCAGGATAGATGTGTTGAAAAGTTCTGGGTGCATCCTGATGTACTTGAACAAGCCAAACTGAGTTATGATGGCTGTTTTCGGGATGTGCACTGGATCAGCTGGGATCTGATGACTAGATCTAACTGCTTGTTTGCCATTGGTCACCCCGGGGTCACCATTTATAACACGAGGTTACATGTAGTGAAGTTGTTTGGTTATCTTCATCTTGGGGATCAATGGCAAACAAGGTTGGGTTGGTTTGTGTAGTATGTTTATTGGTGTCAGTGTTAGTGTGTTGTTAGTGTGTCGTTAGTGTTCGTGTGTGTCTATCCTATTATATTACATTACATAAAATTATGAACTTCTTGTATCCAACCTGGAATATGTTCAATGGTATGCAATGTCATGTAGGTTGCCGCTACACCCCCAAAATGTTCAAATGTCACACATTTAAGGAAATGTAGGAATAGGGGGACAGGCTTGGGGGATTTTTGATTTGGGGGGTTGCAGGAATAGGGGGACAGGATTGAGAGGGCTGTACCAACCCTCACAGAAAAGCTACGACCACTAAGAAACTCCTTAATAAATCGTTGCTGCAGGATGCCACCATATTGCCATATAGTGTCATACGCTTTCTCTAAATCAAAGAATACACACACAAGGTGTTGATGTCATACAATGGCCTCACATGCAGCAATTTCCAACCAGACCAGAGCATCTGTAGTGGAACAATGTTTACGAAAATTACCCCGTTCCAAGAAGTATACCAGTCTGACATTCACCATCTTCTCAAATAGTTTACAGAGACAGGAGGTCAAGGCAATTGGTCGGTAATTGAGGGCAACGCTAGAGTCCTTGTACGGCTTGGGGAAAGGAAGGATGGTAGCAACCCTCCACCCAGAAGGGAAGACACCCGCCAACCAGATTCTGGTATATAAAGCTAAAAGAAATGAAATCGCCTCTTCACCCAAGTGTTGCAACATTGCATATGGGATGTTGTCTGGCCCAGGAGAAGTGTCTCCACAGAGAGAGAGAGCTGAATGCAGGTCTCTCAGGGTGAATATATGATTATAACTTTCATTCTCGTTCTCCGAGAAATCCAAGGCAGTGCGCTCCTTGGCTTAAGTACAGGTGGAGATCTAGGAGAAAACTTCCCCACCATCTTACGGACTCTCCTGAACACTTGAGTGAGTGGAGTTTTACTATTAATTGAAGACATATAGGCCTTCCAAGATGCACGTCGTGCCTCTTTTAAAACTCGTCTAGCCCGGGCCCTTGCCCGTCGGAAGTCCTCTAAAAGAGTTGCGTCCCCACGTTTGCGACGGAGGCGAGAGAAAGCAGCGCGCTTCTCCCGCACAGCAGTGGTGCAGACTGGTGACCACCAAGGGACAGGACGTTTGGGAAAGTAACCAGAAGTTTTAGGGATAGAGTTGAGAGCAGCAGAGTGTTAAAATAAGTTACATCCTTGTCAGAGCTACTAAATTCGGCAACTGAAGAGACCGAAGAAGTTAGCGCTCTAAAAAACTGCCAGTCAGTCTTCTCTAATTTCCGCCTAGGAAGACGAGACTGTGGTTAGTACTTGTTACCTTCTAAAAGTATAGGTAAATGGTCACTGTCATATAAATCAGGCAACACTCTCAAGTAAAATCCAGCAGAGCACTGGGTGAGCAATGTGAAATGTCAATGGTGGTAAAAGTCCCAGTTGGGCTATTAAAATGTGTCACATCTCCCGTATTTAAAGCCCTTATAAAATCACTCAATATAATAAAGGGAGAGAGAAGGTCCTGTACAAGACGGTTGAGATCACCCCTCTCTACTGTAACACTGGGGGGAAGGTATAGACTGCACACAGTGTAGGGTCGGTCCATAAAAACCTTAACAGCAACAGCCTGGAGCGGTGTGTCAAGCTCCAGGCTCGTGCATGGAATATCTCGACAAACTAGGATGGCAGAGCCACCATGGTGACCTTGCCCTTCAAATAAATTGGAATAAAATTAAGAGTATGCTGGAGGACTGGCAGGAATGTAGTCCCCAAGCATTGCCTCTTAAAGAGAAACACATGCAGGAGAGAAGCTAAAGAGAAGAATGCGCAGTTCTTCCCAAGAAACACACAAGCCACGGCAATTCCACTGAAGGACCTTGAACAGTGTTACTTTGGTCCTGGTGTTTGGGAAGCCTCATGGAGGTACAGTTGGACACAGGAATTGTGCTACAGCCCAGGTGAAATATACTTGTCCCATTCGAGTAACCAGTGTCTATTATCAGGTAGTTGCTTTTTATTACCTTCCTCAATACTGACTTCTGCCCCTGGTGTCTCCTATTTGGCACTAAGGAACTTGATATTGGGAGAAATTGACCATCTTTCACTTGGGCTATTCCTCGAATTCCTGTGTCCAACTGTACTTCCCACTACCACCTCGACCTGAGGGTCTACTCAAACGATATATTTTGTCAAATCCTGGTCCACTAGAAGAGCGAACCCGAGGAGTAGTACTTGGGGTAGTAATTGGGACCAGTAGACGAGTCCCTGAAGCATCTGATATTCTGATATGTTGGAAGAAGATGTAGGTATATGAGCAGAGATATTTTTAAAAACAATTTACATTGGTATTGTCCTGTACAGCAGTATCACTGACACATGCAAACACATCAACATCCATAATACAGGTGGTAGAATAACTTGCTTCTTGAGAGGGTTGAGAGGGTGCTTCAACTGATTTAGGGCGAAGGAAGGAGGCATATGTCTTAACACCACCATCCTTCTGTCGCCTGAAGTTGAGTTGCCGTCTGGCACTACCAATACTGATGAATTGATACTAGCCAAGTAGAGGATGTCCTCTTCAAGGAGGTACAACTTACACTGGCGAAAATGCAAGGGGTGAGCATCTCTGCAATAACTCTCTGACCGACACTCAGAAGTAAAATGTGAGTCAGAAGCAGAACAATTACCACACCAGGAACAGTTGTTACAGTTCCTCCTCCCATGACCAAACTCATAACAACAGAAACACTTTAAGGGAAGCTCAATAAAAGGCTTCACCTCAAAAGAAGTGGGGTTAATGTTAATGCGATCTGGGATATGCGAACCATAAAAAATGAGGATGATCATATTTTTACTGCCTTTCATCTTTGTTATTCGTTGGACATTGTCTGGGCACATAGCGAGAATGTCCTCTTTTGAGAATTCATACAGGTCTTCATTATATATACGCCTCTTGCTATAATTAAATGTTAGATGTGGCTTAATAGATTCACACATGCTGTGAGAAAAACGGGGGAGATTGAGGAGCATCATTGCCTGTGTAAGATTTTTGGCACTGATTAAGACGCCCTTACCATATTTCTTTATGTGGCCCATTGGTAGTACTCCGATTTCTCTCTCCAAATAACGGGAAGCATGGACAAGGTTACCACGTCCCTCCCTGTAGTAAGCCACAAACCAAAAGGGTGTAGAAAACCGACGTTCCTTAGATACAGCCACGCACCAAAGTTTCTGTACCCCCTCAGTGGAAGTCAGGGTCAGAGAGAGCAGAGAGTGTAGGTAAACGGACGGTAGCCACCACAGTGTTGTCAACTCTAGCCAAGATAGTATTCCCGAACCATGAGTTGTGAGCTTCATTTGAAGCATTCACTGGTGAGAGTCAGAAAGGGGGATAAGTGGAAGGTATAGTTATCAATCTCTACATCCTGTCTACTTATATATGTGTTTTATTATTTTGACAAACTTAAAAATAGTGTAGTTCTACTTTCTTATTGAAGTTATTATAATCATCATCATTATCATATTATGTTGTCCAATTTAGGGCAGTGTCATTTGCTTCCTTTTTATGACTCTGGTATAAGAACGTCTTTGTGCGTTGTGTAATAATTGATCTCCAAAGAATAACAGGTGCAGCATGGGAATTTTTGCTACTTGCCCTCAGTTATTTTGATAAAAATTTATCATATAATTGAAGACCTAAGCACATAATATGGTGTGAGACTGCTGCGATCTCCTTTATGTCATATAGACAAACAAAAACAACTCTTGTTTATTCCAGCACTTATAGTATAATATCGTATCTACAGTATGATATCCCGCTTGTTTCTGAAGGCTTGACTGGCCCTGATAATTGTGGACTTCTCAAATACTTGACATGGAGTAAACCTCACATTCATTTTTGACGTGATGAAGTAACAGCTGTACGAACTTTAGTATGAGAAAAGAGTTTTGCTTTATCAGGTGAAGACATGGCAACTCTTCCAAACCGGGAGAGAGGGGGTTACCCATGGTTATACCAAACTTTCGGGAGTAGTGTTGACCATCAAATGCAAAATGAGAGTTATTTACACATAGTTATGTTGTTGCAGGGAATTCCATCAATATTGCTGCCAATAATATTCATTGTGTTGTATTCATGATCGTAGGCAATACTTCCCCTAAGGTTAAAATAGATTAGAATAAATATTTATTTTCTTTATTACGGAACCTCTTCTCCTTGATGTCCGAGAGGTTCCGTGCATGCAGTAATTGATGCCGAGGGTGATTGAACATACAATAATAATTACGTGCTTTAATTTAATAAACATCACGTAGTTCATTTGTTTATTGACATTCATAAAGAAATTAGGAAGATTAGCTTCGATGTTTTAATAAGATATGTGATGACATGAGAGATTTATAAATACTGAAACCCAAGACGCGTGTTTGTAATACAACCATGACCTCGGCTTGTGTCTTGCAATGAATGTGAATGATCTTGCCTGAGCGGCAACCAGCCCATCAATCCTGGCTTCTAGGGCAGAGAAGCGGTTCTCAAGGGCCGTACATCATCCCATGAGGGTAGCAACAGATTGGCTGACGGCCAGGTCCGGAGGCGATGCAGGGCTGGTAGGAGGAGCAGCCTGAGGAGGTGGTGGAGGCGGAGCAACAGTAGAGACACGAGCCTGGCCCTAACGTCGAGTACATCCATGCCACACATTAACTCCTGGATACTTTCATCGAGACGTATCTTTAGGAGGTGAAAGCTCAGAGGTGGAGGCAGCAGGAAGTGATGGTTCATCCCTGACAGGAAACGTCTTTGAATCATGGTCGGCGGCAAACCATGCACACTTCGGCTTGGTAGAACAGTATCGGGATATATGCCCAACTCCCTAGCACCTGTAGCACCAAGGCTGGTCATTATGAAGTTTCCTCACCTCACACGGTGGAAGACAGGGGATGAAATCAAAGGAAATCCCATTTGGAGGTAGATCGGGTTGACTCCAGACAACAGCAATACAACGAATGGGGTAACCATCTTGAAAAAAAAAACGTCCGGCAGAGTACACACCAGTTTTGGGTCAACATTAATTGGAAAACGGGTGAGGATGTAGCTGGGGAACTTACGAGGCCTCTCGAGTGAGTCTTCAAGAATGAGAGGCAGAGACAAAAACTCACCAACCTTGACTCTATCAATGATGTCCTGACGCTTCCAAGAGATGTAGACAAACCGGGAGGTGAAAGCAGCCATCTTAACTTCAGCCAGTTCACGCTGCAGTTGGAAGGCCCTGTTGACATCAGATAACCACCGCAGCTTTGTGTCCGTAGATGCATTTCCAGAGAAGGAGAGCTTGACATAGATATTTCTTGGGGCAAAAGCAGGAAGGTTGGATGAGGGCAAGGAGTTGGTATACAATGAAGAAACACCACGTTGAGGCAGATAAGGAACCTCATGTACTGCTGAAGCACCCTTAGCTGTCTTGGCATCCGCCCCCATAACGGGAATCGCCTTGACGTGGTGGGGGGTTTGCGTATCTCTGAGACCTGGCGAGCTAGACTAGAGGGGGCTGCAGCCCCTGTTCTGCCCCAATTACTGGGAGAGAATTTTTCCCATGCTAGTAAGGTCGCCAGTGAGAGACCAGACTAAATGTGGTTTCCATGCAATAGGCTGCCAGAGGGACTGCCTTCTAGGAGCAGTCCTATGTTGGATGGTTGGGTGTCTGGGCTGGGAGATGTTAGGGAAGGGGGTCTCGGCACCGTCGTAGGCAAACTTTCGAGCCATTGGGGCTGCTTTTTTAAACGTGTGGCCCCGTGGGGTTAGAGGTACCACGCCAACGGCGACGAGCGCTCGGTCCCCTCATCTGCCCGGTAGGTAGTATCTCTTGGCTCCTGGGGCCAAACACACTATAAAAAGAGTAGGACTAGCAGGTCAGGTGTTGTGTCAACGAACCCTGTTATCAGTAATGACACATTAATTAATGTTAACAAACGTACTTGCATCCCTTTTTTATTAAGCTATTCACTCAATTTTTAAGTGTTTTGGAGTAGTTCAACGTATCCGAATCTCTTATGACAGTGACTGTAAGGCTAGTCGTTGATATATTACTTTTAATACAAATGCTGCTGCCAAAGCAGCATTTGAGACAAAAGATTCTCTGACTGTGGGGGATACTCACTGTAAAGTCCATCAATGTAGTTGACAGTGACAATGACTACTGAACTAATATCTTTGATGACTCTATAGTGAATGTCCCAAAGGAACGTTGAGTTCCTACACCCTTTTGGTTTGTGGCGTATTACAGGGAGGGACGTGGTAACCTTGTCCATGCTTCCCGTTATTTGGAGAGAGAAATCGGAGTACTACCAATGGGCCACATAAAGAAATATGGTAAGGGCGTTTTAATCAGTGCCAAAAATCATACACAGGCCATGATGCTCCTCAATCTCCCTTGTCCTGCGGATAGCATGTGTGAATCTATCAAACCACACCGAACATTTAATTATAGCAAGAGGCGTATATATAATGAAGACCTGTATGAATTCTCAAAAGAGGACATTCTCGCTATGTGCCCAGACAATGTCCAACGAATAACAAAGATGAAAGGCAGTAAAAATATGATCATCCTCATTTTTTATGGTTCGCATATCCCAGATCGCATTGACATTAACCCCACCTCTTTTGAGGTGAAGCCTTTTGTTGAGCTTCCCTTAAAGTGTTTCTGTTGTTATGAGTTTGGTCATGGGAGGAGGAACTGCAACAACTGTTCCTGGTGTGGTAATTGTTCTACTCCTGACTCACATTTTACTTCTGAGTGTCGGTCAGAGAGTTATTGCTTCTACTGCAGGGATGCTCGCCAATGTAAGATGTATAGTTGCCTAAAAAGGTGTTGTGGTAACTATTGATACAACATTATAAATTATATAGTCATCTCCATAGTTGTTTGTAGGGATTATAAGTATGCCTTTCGGAAGGATATGTATATTTCCTTCTGTTATACATGCTTATAGTCCCTACAAATAGTTGTGGATATTACTATGGTTAAAGTTCTATCATGATTTGTCGCAATACCTTTTTTGGCAACTGTAGCTCTTTGAGCAGGATATCCTCCACTTGGCTAATACCCAATTCATCAGATTGGTAGTGCCAGACAGCAACTTACCTTTAGACGACAGATCAGCTCTAAATCAGTTGCAGCACCCTCACAACCCTCTCAAGTTGCAGCAGCTTCTTGGGAGGAAATGCGCTTTCTTCTCACTACCTTCTCTCCTGCATGTGTATTTGTCCAAGAGACATTACTTGGGGACTACATTCTTGCCAGTCCTCCAGCATACTCTGCATATTATTCCAATTTATTTGAAGGGCAAGGTCACCATGGTGGCTCTGCCATCCTAGTTCATCGAGATATTCCATGCACGAGCCTGGAGCTTGACACACCGCTCCAGGCTGTTGCAGTTAAGGTTTATACCTTCCTCCCAGTGTTACAGTAGAGAGGGGTGATCTCAACCGTCTTGTACGGGACCTTCCCTCTCCTTTTATTTTATTGGGGGATTTTAAGGGGGTGCGGGAGTAGGGGACAGGCTTGGGGGGGACTGGGGGGGTGCGGGAATAGGGGGACAGGCTTGGGGTGGGTAGAAAACCTGTCCCCTTATTCCCGCACCCCACCTAACTCCCCCCAAACCCCCAAACCTGTTCTCCTACTCCTGCACCCCCCTAAACCCCCCTCAAGCCTGTCCCCCTATTCCCACACCCCCTTAATGGTCGTCATCCTCTGTGGGGTGACAGTTTGGTCAACCCCATGGGTGTTTTATTGGCTTCTTTAATTGAGGATGAGGGATTAAGGGTTTTAAATATGGGAGATGTGACACATTTTAATAGCCCAACTGGGAATCTTACCGCCATTGACATTTCACTTTGCTCACCCAGTGCTCAGTTATATTTTACTTGGAGAGTGTTGCCTGATTTATATGGTAGTGAACATTTTCCTATACTTTTAAAAGGTAACAAGTACGAACCACAGTCTCGTCTTCCTAGGTGGAAATTCGAGAAGGCTGACTGGTTGTTTTTAAGAGCGCTAACTTCTTCGGTCTCTTCAGTTGCCGAATTTAGTAGCTCTGACAAGGATGTAACTTATTTTACAGATATGCTCCACACTGCTGCTCTCAACTCTATCCCTAAAACTTCTGGTTACTTTCCCAAACGTCCTGTCCCTTGGTGGTCACCAGTCTGCACCACTGCTGTGCGGGAGAAGCGCGCTGCTTTCTCTCGCCTCCGTCGCAAACGTGGGGACGCAACTCTTTTAAAGGACTTCCGACGGGCAAGGGCCCGGGCTAGACAAGTTTTAAAAGAGGCACGACGTGCATCTTGGAAGGCCTATATGTCTTCAATTAATAGTAAAACTACACTCACCCAAGTGTTCAGGAGAGTCCGTCAGATGGCGGGGAAGTTTTCTCCTAGATCTCCACCTGTACTTAAGGTCAATGGAGTTCAGATTATGGATAGGTTGACAGTGGCCAATACCATTGCAGAGGCGTTTGCTAGAGTCTCAAGCTGTGACTCTCGACCTCTGACTGACAAGTATGAGTTAGGAGCCAAGGAGCGCACTGTCCTGAATTTCTCAGGGAACGAGAATGAAAGTTATAACCATATATTCACATTGAGAGACCTGCATTCTGCTCTCTCTCTCTCTCTGTTGGACACTTCTCCTGGGCCAGACAACATCCCATATGCAATGTTGCGACACTTGGGTGAGGAGGCGATTTCATTTTTTTTAGCTTTATATACCAGAATCTGGCTGGTGGGTGTCTTCCCTTCTGGGTTGAGGGTTGCTACCATCCTTCCTTTCCCCAAGCCAGACAAGGACCAATTGCCTTCACCTCCTGTCTCGGTAAACTATTTGAGAAGATGGTGAATGTCAGACTGGTATCTTCTTGGAACGGGGTAATTTTCTGTCTCCGTCCCAGTCTGGCTTTCTTAAACACCATAGTTGCATTAAACAATCAATCAATCAATCATTTTCTCAATTTACTTTTTCTTCCATATTTTCTGTACGATCTCCTGTGCCTATGGGTTTCTCTTGTGTTAGCGCCAGCATTCGTCAGGGGAGGGGGCTTCCTACTACACCACCTCTCGCATTACGCAGATTCGTTGGTGGGAAAGTTCCTTCTGCACAAACTCCGATCCCCTAGCTTGTACTGGAGAACGCCTCCAGGCTTCAACTAACGGGGGACGAATAACGAAATTTGTTTCTCTTCCCTAAATTATTGTCAATTTTTGGGGGGATTGATACAATTGTTAAGAAAGTTAGGTTGGTGTGCTTGGAAAGGGGTCGGAGGTAGTCTGATGCCGAGGATAGATGTTTCCCTGAATAACCTCCCTCCTCCTCAGAGAGGGAGGCTAGGCCAAACTAGGACAATGGCAGATAATAATGGAATCCCAACAGCAGACAGACAAAAACAAATTTTATATTGAAATTCCTCCCATGAATGATAGCTATGTTAATGTTCGATGTGTGAACGTGAGTCAACTAGTCTCAGGATTATTAGCCCATTTATCATCAAAAACATCCTTGATGGTCAGGTGGGTGGCAGTCTTAAATATGCTAAGAAGTTGTGTGATGGTAGTCTCCTGGTTAAAGTGCTGAAAGCATCCCAGGTTATGGATCTCCTTAAACTGACGCAAATTCGTGACCTCAGAGTGAACACCACTATTCCAGTAGGCCCAAATACCTGTAAGGGCATCATTTTCCATAGGGATTTGGCAGCCATGGACGAGGCAGACATTCCAGAGGACATGATGAACCAAGGCGTTGTCGATGTTCGAAGCATGACCAAGAAGAGAGAGAACATGAGAGAGAATTCTGGCTTATATTTCTTGACTTTTGCTTAAGCTCAGATTTCGGACACAGTTAAGATTGGATACGAAATAGTTCATGTCAGACCTTATGTACAGAAACTTATGCGTTGTTTCCATTGCCAAAAATTCGGACACGCAGCAGTGAGGTGCTTTAGTAAGGATTCAGATTCATTCACTTATGCAAAATGTGCCGTTAGTCACGAGACACCTTTGTGTTCTGAGACAGTTCCCAAATGTGCTAATTGTGGCGGCCCCCATCAGGCAAATGCAGGTGACTGCAGGAGCCTTAAAGTTGGAGACTGAGGCAATGGCATATACAATGGCTCATGATGTCAATTATGGTGAGGCAAATAGGAAGGTGGAGAGGGTTAACTAGACTCCCTCAGTTTTCTATGCTGCATGAATTACTGGCACCACTGCTGATCCAACTGATGTTAGCGTGGTTATCAAGGCTATAGATAAGGAAATAAAAAAAATAAGTTAACAAAATATTTGTTCAAATAGATAAATTTTCCAAAAAAACTGGAAGAAATTGTATTAACAAAGCAAAACAAGCACCACAAGGCTGATGACACCGAATCAATTTCTAGGTCTCATGTTCTCGCTCAGATATCTCCCATGAAGCATACATCCAGAAGTCGTTCGGTTTCTCGCGAGACGAGAAATCTCATGGAGAGGAACAGGCGATGGAGTCTACCATCGCGAAACCATCCTGAGTGCAGAAGAGGAGGAGGAGTATCTTCCCTCTCTGCACAAAAAGATTCGGTCTCATTCATGAGGCTCCCTAAAATCCCTTAAACAGCGATAATTTTTGCGCTAACCATAATCCAATGGAACTCTCGATGTCTCTTAGAGCTAGATTAAATGAACTCGAACTTTTGGCCTCTTCTTACGTTGCCGATATTATTGCCCTTCAGGAAACTAATCTAAACGACCAAGTCGAAGATGAGGTTGTTCGGAACTACCGCTAAATCAGAAGAGACCGTTGGGGGAGGAGTGGTGTCAATCTTCATCCGCCATAACCTCCCTTTCACTGATGTGCCCTGTAAATTCCTCGGAAAAGTGTCGCTTGCAGAGTAAAATTCAGTGGCACCGACCTGACTATCTGTTCTGTCTACTGTCCTCCTGATACAGTAACTTATGAAGATATTTTTTATCTATAGGACAGTCTGCCCTGTAGAAAATTTATTGTAGGAGATTTTAATGCTCATCATATGTTATGGGGTTCCCTGAAGGATGATAGAAAGGGGGAATAGATGGCTTGGCTAATCAGTGATTCCAATTTGCTTCTTCTGAATGACGGTAGTCCGACAGAGTTAACGATAATACTGGTAATTTTAGCGTCCTTGACCAATTCTGGTCTCTCCATCAATTGCAGCCTCGTGTCATTGGCTACCCATTAATGACTCATTGGGAAGCGACCATTTTCCTATTTTGATTCAATTTTAAAGTAACCCTATTACAGAGCCTTCAGCACCTAAATTTAAGGTTAAAAAAAAAGACTGTGTGTCCTTCACGAAGAGTGTCAATGCTGAAATTATTGGAGAAACCAATGATGGTAAAGTAAATAATATTAAACATAATATCCTCAAAGCCGCATTGGCAACTATTCCTAAGACTTCGATAGGTAGCACAACTCATAGAGTTCCATGGTGGACGCCAGATTGACGCAGGGTACTGTGTGAGAGGAAAAATCACATTTTTTATGAAAACTTTCGCAAATATAAAGTTACGAAAGCTAGGGCTCGTAGAACCATCAGACAAGCCAAACGAGACTCCTGGCGATGCTTTGTCTCTAGAATAAATAATGAAACACCAATATCCCAAGTCTGGTCCACTGTTAGATAATTAAATAAGAAAAAAGCATCCTATAGAATTATCAACATTTCGTTTAATAACATCACCTATGATGAACCCAGAAACATTGCTAACGCCCTCGTCTAGCAATTCTCTTTCGGTAGCAGATCTAAAAATTACCATCCAACTTTCCTGCCCATCAAGGTAGCATCAGAGCTGCAGCATATTGACATTGCCACAGGGGATGAATTAGATTATAAGTGTTTTAACACTGCAAGAGCTTGTCTAAGGACATCCCCAGGACCCGATGAGATTCGATATGAGATGATAAAACATCTTGATCATGGGTCAATGATCAAGTTGTTGAAGGTGTACAACTAGATTTGGAGGGGTCACATTTTTTCAAACAAGCAGGCACTTTCCCATGTCGTTCCCATACCGAAAGGAGGGGAGGACCCCAGATCGACTATTTCGTATCGTCCTATTGCGCTCACAAGTTGATTATGCAAGGTCATGGAGTGAGTTGTTAATCATAGGCTATTATATTTTTTTTTTCAGGAATTTGCTGGTTGACAAGTAATGTGGCTTCTGCAAAGGTCGTCAGTCGCTCGATCAGCTAGTAAACCTGGAAATTCGAATTCAAGAGGCATTTGCCAAAAAAAAAAAAAGATTGCGATATTTTTAGACATTGAAAAGCCTACGGCATGACGTGGCGACATGCCCTCCTCAGGAAACTACATGTGATAGGATTATGCGATAACCTGCCCTTTTTGTTAAAAATATCATCTCTGACAGAACTTTGTCTGTCTAGCTATATTCGGAAACAGTCACTTTCTCGGACACATTTGTCCAGACAAACGGGGTCCACCAGGGAAGTGTCCTGTCTCCGACCTCGTTTCTATGTATGATCAATGACATTCTACCAGCTCCTAGTCGAAATCTTATATACTCAGTGTACGCCGATGACTGTGCAATATGTCACTTCAGCCGTAGTGCATAGTTTTCAGTAACTCGAATCGAATTGGCACTGGTTCTGATTCACAATTGGTGCCTCCAGTTGGGTTTTAAGTTTTCGATAAGAAAGAGTGTAGAGGGGCTGAATTTTAATTCATAGGAGGAAGCCAGACGTCCGGCTGACTATTTGGGACCATCCCTTACATATCCAAAATTCTACTAAATTCCTTGTACTGCATTTCGACAGTCTAAAGACATGGCGAGTCCATGTCAGTCAGTTAAAAACTAGATGTCTACAAGAACTTAATTTGCTGAACTGCATTTCTGGTACCAAATGGGGAGCAGATAGGAAGTCTTTGTTAATGCTATATAAATCCCTGATCAGATCTAGAGTAGATTATGGGTCCATAGTGTATGGTTCAGCATCTGAATCTGAGTTGAAAGGTTTTGTTGTTGTGCAGAATGCGTGTTTGTGTGTGTGTCTTGGAGCCCTACGTTGCACTCGAATCGAGCGTCTAGACGTGGAGTCAAAAGTGCCTCCCCTCCGTCTTAGACGAGACCAACAACTGCTAGTATATTGCTCAAAAATTTTCAGGGAATGCCTTGCTCCGGCAACTGCACCCGGCGGGCCATGGTGATAGGCCCCTGGCAGAGGGACCGAGTCATCCGTCCGGGAACCACTGGGCTCCAGGTTCCAGGGGGCACTGACGAGAGGCCGTTGGTGGAACCAGGCCCCAAGAATAAATACTTAGGGAGCCGAGTAATCCTCCCGGGAATGCCTTGGTCGGGCAGCTGCACCAGGGAGGCCATGGAAGGGCCCCTGGTTGGGCCAAGTCATCTGCCTGGGAATCTCCGGAATGCACTCGTAGAGTGTGGCATTATAGAAGTTTCAGCAATCGATACGCAGGTCTAAGTAAACATATCACCCTGGGTACCAACCCCTTTTACTATTTTGGATTCCTAGTTACCAGGGGTTAAATCCCGGGTGCCAGTGGTGGAAGTACACAACAGGTTTCGAGAAATATTTGTTAAACAACTTTAATATTTCCATCTGTATACCGACGGCTCCAAGACGGATGAATGTGTGGGTGCAGATGTATGGTCGACCGAATTCCAGTTGAGATTAAGACTGCCGAATCACACATCGATTTTTCTTGTTGAACTTTTTGCTATTGATAAAGATGTGGATTTTGCCCTATCGACAACTTTTTTTTTTTTATATTAACAAAGATGAGGACAAAGGCCACAGGCCCGCTTACCGTCCTCATCTACATAGTACAGTGAAAGAGTGGTCCAAAATCATGTCCAATTTCGTTCGATAGGATACATTTTTAATGATACTCAAAGTTCACTTAAAGCTATTAAATCATTGAATACAACTAACAATTAAATACGGGGTAATATCATTAGTAAGATGTTTAGGGCTAATAAGTCAATCAGGCTAATATAGGCACCTTCACATTATGGTATTTATAATTTATGGTTTTGCCAATAAATTTCCTCTAATTATTTGTATGTGAACTTATTAGAAGGGTGGGATGAGTCCATTATCCGGTGTGGTTGCTGGTCCCACAGAGAAACCATGCCAGCTTTAAAACCACTAAAGTTATCCATGACGCAACTACAGCAGAAGGTGACATTGTAATATTAAATATTAAATAGCAAGGCCCGAGTGACGAATTCGTAACAGCCTTTGGCTTGGGCTGCAGGGGTACTGGGATCGACCCCCCCCCCCCTCCTCCATTGGTCATTTTAAAACTACTTTTTTTTATAAATTTAGGTGTTCAACATTTTGTGGTTTGAAATTATGGTTGTTTTAAGACCGAGGACATTCCTGGGACTACACCAATCAGAATGGTGTATCATCTGTCAAGTGTTTTTTTTAATATCGTACCCCCACTGGGGATACGAACCTGGGATCTTTCGGTTAATGCCAGATAACAGCCTTCGGCTTGGGCTGCAGGGGTACTGTGATCGACCCCCCCCCCCCCATTGTTCATTTTTTTTTTTTTTTTTTTTTTTTTTTTTTGCCGAAGATGCTTCCCAGGCTTCACCGATCAAAATGACGTATTACTTATGTAATAGATCAATTATCAGCGAGATCAGTAAGGTAGAAGTTGTTGCTTGTAAATATCAGAGTGCTGCGTTAGACCCCGGCGCAAAGAGAAGGGCTCTGCTACCTAGTATGTCAATATTATCAGAACATCCATAAACTGGCCACAGGTGCATAAAATATGTTCCCATACTATGGTCTCCTCCATTTATCATCTTCATTAATAATAAATAGAAAACTTATTTATCCAGCATTAAAATGTAATATTCTACACCATGAAATATAGCAAATATATATATATCAAGAATTTGTTTGTGCATATTGTTGCATCCATATAAAAACATAATTGCTCACATACAGATTATTAATTCATTGTCATTCGTTTTGCTCAGCATACAAGCCTGCCATCCCTCATTACCATCTCTCACTAGTGAGTGCTTCAGATGTGTGTCTCAAACCGAAGTTTGTGGTTCACACCTGGGAGAGGGAGCGCTGACAACATTACAGTGGCCCTCGCGGCAGTGGAGCCGGCTGTACATTCTGGACCATTAAACAGTTATACGTTTGCTTTTAATAAAACTTCTTAATGAGACCTGTCATGACCATGTCAAGGTGTCATGCATATGAGTGTCATGTAGTATAGCTTTAAAAAGTTTGTGCTGTTTTCACAAAACTATTTTTTGCGATCTAATATCTCAGTAATGAGAGGTGCCATGACATATCATATCATGTCGAAAGATAGCCCATGTCTTGGCTATCATGACATGATATCGGGTTATTTCCTGGTCCAGACGTTGGGCTACCCATATTAAGGCATACAAAATCGGGTGGGAAATTTTCAAGTTTTAACATTTTTTTGTTTCAAAGCGTGTATGAAGCAAATATTATTTGAAAATAACACCATTTATTAAGCCATATTACACCTACCCATATGTCTGGGCCAAGCCCATGACTAATGTCATGGTTGAATAGCCGTGACATGACACCCATATGCATAATTAATATTATATATTACGTATTTTTTCCAAATCCGGCGATTTTGCAGGGTTCCCGGTCATTTTGTAAATAAACCAAAATCATGGTATGTTTGAAAAATCACTTTAATTATCGGGTTTCTTTATAAAACAAAAACAAAAAACACGCTAATGCTATATTATGGGAAAATGTCTGGTCACTTTGCAAAATAATATTAAAACCGTGTTTTATGCAAAGTCCCTCTTAATTAAATATGTCAGTTGAACTGACAAACATACTTACGTTTCGTTGTAGCATTCCAGCCATACCAGTAAAGTTGCCATCAGTCGTCTTCACACCCCAAGTTCCGTCAATTGAGGGAACCAGATTGTACCTGTCAACATCATCTTATTCTAGTCAGTCAATAGAGATATTGAAAGAAATTGTAGATAGATTGGAAGAGACAGTCCTTCATTCTCTCTAGAGTGGTGAAGAGGAGCCTCTCTTCTAGGTCTCCCCTGAATACAACTGACTATATAATAATATATTTATTTATTTATTCATTTATTTATTTATATACAGGGTTATTCAAAATTATAGTGACAAAATTACAGGATGAAGTCCTGACAAGATATTAAACATATTTCCATATGTATTTTTCCCAAAATTAAAAGGTTAATTATAGACATGAAAGCCAAATCCATTACCGTGGGCGAACCATCGAACACTTGAAAATCAACCCCAATCCCACAACCCCCCACACACATACATCAACCCCTGTTCTCTGTCGGGTAGACGAGAGAAGTAATTGCAACGTAGGCTTTGAATCGATCCCAATGCTTGATGTTTCTTGTAATGTCAGATAGGCTAAGAGACTAGTACTCATTAATAATGTCTACGTATTTTTTATTACAGGGTGTACTGTTTCAGTGTATTGAATTAGTGTCACATACAACTATAACAGAAAATCCCATACTTTTATCAGATGGCATTCAAAGGAGTCTAACCCCAACCTTCCAGGAGTGAAGACGTGTTCTTGGAGCTCTGTCTGTATTGTTGTTTGTGTTGTTTTTTGTGTATTGTAGTTTCTGCATTTTTGTTTGTGAGTTGTTTTTTTTCTGTGGCGCTATAGGGGTAGTTTATTAATGTTGTGTGTGGCTTTGCTGTTTGTGGTATTGTTTTTTGTGGTTTGGTTGTTTTCTTGTGGTTGCCTGTGTGTATGTTCGTGTGTGTGTTCAGTTGCTCGCTTCCCATCTAGGCCTTGCCTGGACTAATGGAAAGCGCAGATTCGGATGTGGCTTTCTAACTGGAGTCTGACTTGGCCATGTCAGAAGAGAACCAGTCTCCTAGCGATGATCACTGGCCTGAGCTGCCTTCTCGCAATCCCCTCCCCTTCTCTTCGGTCACTCCGCTCTCAGGTTGCAGCCTTCTACCTCCTCAACCACTACCAAGCGACCCGTTGACGCCTCGTCGGTCTACTTGCAGGATTCCGATGCGGACGGTTTGCCTCCATCTACCAAGACTGCGAAGGGTGCTTCAACTGTCCATTACATACCTTCTCTGCCTCAACCTGATGGTTCTTCTTTATATACCAACTCTTTGCGCTCATCCAACCTTCCTGCTTTTGCCCCGAGAAAGGCCTATGTCAAGCAATCCTTCCCTGGCAACCCATCTACAGACACAAAGCTGCGGTGGTTATCTGATGTCAACAGGGCCTTCCAGCTGCAGCGTGAACGGGCTGAAGTTAAGATGGCTGCTTTCACCTCCTGATTTGTCTACATCTCTTGGAAGCGTCAGGACATCATTGATAGAGTCAAGGCTGGTGAGTTTTTGTCTCTGCCTCTCATTCTTGAATATTCACTCGAGAGGCCTCGTAAGTTCCCCAGCTACATCCTCACCCGTTTTCCGATTAATGTTGACCCAAAACTGGTGTGTACTCTGCCGGTCGTTTTTTTTTTCAAGATGGTTACCCCATTCGTTGTATTGCTGTTGTCTGGAGTCAACCCGATCTACCTCCAAATGGGATTTCCTTTGATTTCATCCCCTGTCTTCCACCGTGTGAGGTGAGGAAACTTCATAATGACCAGCCTTGGTGCTACAGGTGCTAGGGAGTTGGGCATATATCCCGATACTGTTCTACCAAGCCGAAGTGTGCATGGTTTGCCGCCGACCATGATTCAAAGACGTTTCCTGTCAGGTGTGAACCATACCGTCCTGTTGCCTCCACCTCTGAGTCTTCACCTCCTAAAGATACGTCTCATTGGAAGTGTCCACGATGCCTTCAGCCAGGAGTTAATGTGTGGCATGGATGTACTCGACGTCAGGTCTAGGCTCGTGTCTTTATTACCTCCACCACCACCACCACCTACCCAGTCTGCTCCTCCTACCAGCCCTGCCTCGCCTCCGGACCTAGCCCTCGCAAATTTGTTTCTACTCTCATGGGACGATGTACGTCCCTCGAGAACCGCTTCTCTGCCCTTGAAGCCAGGATTGATGGGCTGGTTGCCGCTCAGGCTGCTAATGACTCCAAACTCTCCACCTTGGTCGAGGCTCAGCAGGCCATCATCTCAAGTGTCACTACCCTTACCGAAAAGATGGATACTGTTGCATCTTGCCTAATAAAGCTTTTCGAGTCAGTCCCTTCTCCTGGTCCATCACCTTCCCCAGGTCGCTCATCTGCCCCCATTTACTGGACTTCTACCTCCAAATAGAAAGTTCGCTAGTTATTGCAGGCTGGATATTATCTCCTGGTATGTATGTGGTATCACCAGTTATGCTAAGCTCACTCAACTCAAGGCCTATAATTTTCGTGATTATTCTAGCATTTCCAGGACGGCCGCTCGCTGCTGGACAAACTCCTCCCCTCTCAGGTTAAGTGCCATATGTTCAGCTGGTAAGGAATGGTCTCCTAAATTACATACATAGCTCCTTGCCACATCGCCTTCTCCGTACCTCCACTGATCCTGACATGACCTTTCAGCTCTTTGAGGTTCTACCTGGGAATGGAGTACTCCAATTATGTAATGTCTTTTCTGCCCCAGCTAGACTCACTTAAAAGGCTCTTCCTCTTTCAACAGTGCGTGGTATGGTGTATATGGGAGATTTTTATGTTCGGCATTCTTATTTGGGTGATGATTCTGGATCTATTAATCGTAATGGTGTTCGTCTACTTTCATATATCTGCAAGTATCATCTGATACGCTGGGACACTGGCGGTGCCACTCATTGCCGGGGAGGTACTCTGGATTACATCCTCACGTCTGGCCTGATAGCATCTAAGGCCCATTGATCCTCTGTGCCAGATTTATTCTCTGATCACACCTTTCTTTGGTTTCATTATTCTCTACCTGCTGCGTCAAGTGCTTTATCCACTCTTTTGCGTATTGCTGTGCTCCCTAAACATTCCCCGACTTACATTTTATTTATGGCCCATGTATTCCCTACATTTGATATATCATCAGCTCAACAGTTGTACTCAGATCTTGCATCTGCTACTCATGACTTTTATAGGCTATACGTTTCCCGGCCACACCTCCAGCATCACCATACTGCCCACTCCTGGATGCTTGATGCATGTATACAGGGGGCAAAGGAGGAGGCTGAACGTGATTGTTTCAAGCCAACCCAACCCCTGACCTGCTCTATCGTTACCAGATGTCTAGAGGCCCTAATGTCTGCTCTGTTACAAGATGATGGCTATGATGCATAGGTGATAACTGAGGAGGAGTTGCGCCGTGCTCTCTCTCTCTCTCTCGGGGTAGAGCTTCTTCCCTTTTTTATGATGGTATTACTTATGCTGTGCTGCGCATACTTCAACAAGTTCCTAGAAACCCTCTACTTCAACTGTACAATCTTTGTCTTCGTGATGGTTGAGTAGCACGAGCCTGGACCAGCAGCAAAATAAAACCCATTTCTAAGCCCGGCACTGCAAAGTTCAGGCATATTTCCCTTACTTCCTGTTTTTGTAAGGTAATGGAGAGAATCTTATTCAATCGTCTCATGTATCGACTGCAGGATCGCCTTTCTCCATGGCTGTTTGGTTTCCTTCCCCAGCGGAGCCCACACCACTGCCTAGTCGACCTGTACTCTCACCTTTCCAGGGACAGTGTGGTGGCCTTCATTGATCTTCGAAATGCCTTCGATGTTCTTAATTGAGACGTCATTTTGGATCAACTGGTTGACTTTAGGATAAAGTGTAATATATTATGGTGGATTCGGGGCTACCTGAGTAACAGGACCTCCCGTGTGTTTTTCAGTGGAGCACTCAGTCCTGTGCACAGTTTTCATCTTGGTACGCCTCAAGGGGGTTTTCTCAGCCCATTGTTATTTAATATTCTGATGCATCAGCTGCTCACTTCTCTCTCTGACATTCCTGGAACTACAATTACGTGTTATGCTGATGATATGCTGTGTTCATTCTACCTCACCAAGGAATCTCCAGCGGTTTCTTGACTCCTCTGTGGCCTCCTCTCACCGTGGCATTATTGTCTCCCCAGATAAGAGCAGAATATTCACTTGCGGCCTTCTTCAAGCTCGGCTAGTGTTTACCATTGGAGGGACTGTCATTCCCATGTGTTCACAGTACTGCTTCCTGGGCCCTTCAGTATTTCCATCACCCATAACGATTCCTACCGTCGTCGAGGCCTCATGGTTCGAAAGCACAATGTAGTCTCTGTTCGTTTGAGGCTTGGCTACCGGCCACCATGGCAGGTTGCTGGGATGCAGGGTGAGCCTCCCTTCACTGAGTGTCGCTTGTGTCGAGCGCCTCGTGCTAACACTATAGAGCACTATTGCCTGGCCTGCCTCACTGTCCGACACTTGCTGCCCCGGGGCCTGCCACTTGATGTGGTTTGTGGACACCTGCTGAACCATCAGGTTTGGGAGAAGCTTCTGGTACGCCACCCTCGTTTTGGTGGATTTAAGTAGGTCTTAATGTAAAAAAAATGCTGTATGCTTGTGCTTCAATCTATTATGTTTGACTGACGCTACGGCGCAATGAATAAAAAAAAAAAGGCATTCAAATCTGCTTGAATCCCATGATCGGTAAGGGTTCATTGCTTCATACGTTGTAATACTTCTCTCGACTACCCGACAGAGAACAGTGTGTGATGCATGTGTGTGTGTGTGGGGGGGGGGGGGGGGGGTTGATTTTCAAGTGTATTATCGTTTGCCCACGGTAATGGATTTGGCTTTCATGTCTGAAATTAACCTTTAATTCTGGGGAAAATCCATATGGAAATATGTTTAATATCTTGTAAGGACTTTACCCTGTAATTTTGTCCCTATAATTTTGAATAATCCGGTATATATATATATATATATATATATATATATATATATATACAGGATTATTCAAAATTATAGGGACAAAATAACAGGGTGAAGTCCTGATATATATATATATATATATATATATATATATATATATATATATATATATATATATATATATATATATATATATATATATATATATATATATAGTGTGGGTGGGAGGTAAACACAAGATAGAGTTTTAAGTTATTTTATTACTCTTACGTTTCGGACTACATAGAGTGCATCTTCAGAGAAAAATGACACAGAACTTTATGCCTATCGACTTGTTGTCTATCGCCTATGTTGGTCATTAAGACAGTCAGACTTGTTACATCAACATATCTTCCCCCAGCCTACAAGGTTGCTGTCCTTGTTTTTACAGCCGGGTACCTACTTACTGCTGGTGAACAGGGACATAGGGGCAGGGGAAAATTGTCCAACCCCGGGATCTCTCGCGTGCTAGGAGAATGTGCTAACCATTACACCATCAGCACCCCTACAGATAAGAGGATACCCCGAGATATATATACCGGTGGCACTGGCCACTCCTTAATCTCACCTCACCTGACCTCACCTCCCCTGACCTGACCTCACCCCTCCTTTCTTTTATACTCCAGGGCTATACTGGCCGAGTATATACACCATTACATAAACCTTCTCTATTATTATGAATATTTTTTTGTATAAATGCATGCTGCTTTCAATGCTTTCCTCATTTTCTTATCCAAACCACTATGAATGATTGATGAACCTTCCCATCTGGGTAAATTATTACATTCTTCAATATGCAGTATATATTATTGATTAAAGTAACAGTAGGAGGTCCTGAAATAGTACCATAGAAATACGAGTGTTGGGAAATATAACGTCTCAGTTACACACGTAATATTCGCTCTCGTCCACTTACTCACGTGGATATGATGAGTGATAATTACAGATGTGACATTGAAAATTAACTGAGGTGGAGACATAGAAAAGTGAAGAACAGAAATAATGAACATAGAAAATTGAAAATATAGAAAATCGACTGAACACTAGAGGAAAATATATATTGTACTCGGGAAGAAAACAACGAGGACAATAACTTCGAGGACACCAATAGAAAACGGGAGTCACTCGCGAGGGTAACTTTAGTAATTAGTTAGTTAGCTAGTTTTTTTTGCGTGTGGATGAGTGTGAACGTGTGTGACTATAATTATTGATTTCATGTTGGTATTACTGGAAATTTCAATAAATATAGTAAAGCGATTGTGATTGGTTGTTTCATACACCATATTCCTTGGCACTATAATTTATAAATGCATTCATATCGGAAGACCTCACATTAAAAATAAATTTGTTGATAAAAAAAGGAACTTGCAATGAAGGGGACAATTTAACCTCTGAAACCTTCTTTGAGCCAACACAAATAAGGTTAATTAATAAAAACCGGGTAAGGTAAGTCAATTGATGAATCATTGCTTACTTGATTATTATATACATTATAATAATTCAATGTTGCACTAGAAAGCTTATAATTGCATGAATCTCCAAGGTGGGCCACAATTCTTTCAGTGTATATAAAGTAAGTCGAGTCCTTTTAGTTTTGTCACAAGTTTATAAGTTATAGTCCCTTCAAGGTTTGAAGAGTGTGTTTAAATCTAGGGATTGTACCATAATCTTTCAGACACGTGTGAAATTACTTAACTCCCATGAAGGCATTGGAAACACAGTAAAAGTTACTAAAGAATATGACAAAAGCTGTAGAGTGTACAGTCACAGCAAAATTACCAGGGACGGAGTTTCAGGGATAGTTATCAAGAAATGTGTGTCATGGCTGTTCAAACCTTGAAGGCACTATAACTTATAAACTATTGAGAATTTCCAAAATCGTTATTGACTAATTTACATTCAATTATGTGTCAGGAATACACCTGCGGATTTTCGGCACGCATATATATATATATATATATATATATATATATATATATATATATATATATATATATATATATAATCATTGTATTGACTGGGATAATGCCTCGTCAATCATGTCTTGTAATTCATCCGTAAATAGAAACATCATAGAGTCAAGTTTGATTAAACACACAGAAAATATTAATATGAATTTAAACAATGGTATGTACAAGTTGGATAGTTTCATCATAGACAAGATTGTTAATAAGATAAGTCCTACTGCTATTCCTTAATGACTGAGGATAATCTTAGGTTTAGAGGTCATGTCAGGTAAATCCTTTTTAGCACCATATGCATGGGTGTGTATATATTGTTTTGAACTCACAGTGGCAACACCTTCAGGTTGCCATTTAGTTATTAAGTGTATATAAGGTGTCTCTCGGCAATCATTCCTTAATGACTGGGATAGTCTTAGGTTTAGAGGTCATGTCAGGTCACCATATGCATGATTTGAACTCGCAGTGGCAACACCTTCAGGTTGCCAGTTTGTTGTAAGTGTATCTGTATATAAGATGTCTCTCAGCAACCATTCTTTAACATTCTGTTCTTTCCCCTGAAGATGTGAATTACACGAAAGCGCTTGGGTCTCCGTGTTTATTTTTCCTTCCTTGTGGATTTACGCATATATATATATATATATATATATATATATATATATATATATATATATATATATATATATATATATATATATATATAATAAAAATAATAATAAAATAAATTAAGTCAACATTGTCAACAGGAAGAAGACAAAGTATATGTTGACAAATAAACTGGTAACTAAAAGAAAGAATGGATAACCAAATATATACACAGATATGTATCATAATGCTATGTCAAATTTATGTTAAGTTATGTTACGTTACGAAATATTTTACTATATGTTATGCTATGCTAGGTTATGTTATGTTACGTTACGTTATGTTATGTTATGCTATATTTGGTAAGGCTATGTCATGTTACGTAACGTTATGCTATGCAATGTTTGGTTAGGTTAGGCCATGTTATGTTATGCTATGCTATGTTTTGTTAGGTTAGGTCATGTTATGTTACGTTATATTATGCTATGTTTGGTTAGGCTAGGCCACGTTATGTTACGTTATTTTATGCTATGTTTGGTTAGGTTAGGTCATGTTATGTTACGTGATGTTATCTTACCTTATCTCTTTCAAGTGTCAGTTTCATTATAATTGTTTTTTTTTTTTTTTTTTTTTTCAATATATGAAGGAAAAGTAGGTGTGGTCGCTCTGAGACGGGTGTTGCACCACTCTCGTTAAAAGAGTTATTATTTCATTAAGAATTGGTACTGATATATCATATACTTTGCAATGTATTGGTTCCTTATGACTGGCTGTATAATTGAAGCATACATTTTTTAATTTTGCGTTTACTATTAGTTCACCATGTCACCAAAATGTAGCATGGATAAAGTTAACCCTGATTACATTCTTTGTTGACTCTTTAATAAAAGTATGGTGGTGGAACATCCAACATGATAAAACACATATTAGAATTAAGGGAAGTATTTTATGATAGTACGTATTCGATAATGTACACTGTGATATAATGGATGTGATAATATTGTAGAATTAACTTAACATTCGCCACGTGTTTCAACTGTTTATAATTTACTCAACAAAAAATTTATATCGAGATGTGACTGTATGACTATGAAGGCTCGCGTTGCCGGCCCAGACTCGGTAATCATATTACAGCTGGACTTGTCTCACAAACCAAAAGTGATTACCGAGTACCAGTACTCACTTGACTCCTTCTCGGTTCCTCCGCTCTTAATTAATGATTACTGAGTCCAGGAAATGATTCTCGTGCAGACAAAGCTATAATGATTACCAAGTCAGTGCATAATGAATACAGGGTAATAGGTTCCAGATCCGGTTCTGAGGATCCACCAGTCAGAGTACTCGGAGCTGTGAGTAGGCTATCGAAGAAAACGGTTCCTACTAAGCCCTTGATAGGGGTTCGTATCCCCCCCAACCCCCCATTGGTCATTTAAAAAAAATGTAATCCGACACTTCCCAGGCTTCAGCGATCAAAATAATGTAAAAATTATTACTCTAAGACTCTAAGTAAAACGATGCAGCTGTGCATAGCGGCTAATCAGACAGACAGAGTGTTTTTTATATAAAGATTTCATCGTCCATGCTGTCATTACTACATATCCTGTAAAATTTTAGAAAAAAATCCAATTCCCACTCCAGGCTTAATTCTAGCATTGTGAGCAGATAGATAGTGAATAAAGTCATCTTGGTTAGTGGGTTTCCGGTGCACCGAAAATTTTACGCCTTGTTCCGTTTTTCTTATTATAGTGTCTAGAAACGGTAGCATATTTTCTTTTTTTTCCTCAACAGTAAACTGGATATCCCTCTGTACATTATTTAACATCCTCAATTTATTGTCTATATTGGTATTATTCGGTACTACTACAAGGACATCATCGACATATCTATACCATACACTGTTCCTACCTATTATTCTAGTATATTTCTCAGCTTCAAGTGTCTCCCGGGTCAGTGGAATTGTTGGACAATTTTTCCAAGCCCCTATGTCCCTGTTCACCAGCAGTAAGTAGGTACCCAGCTGTAAAAACAAGGACAACAACCTAGTAGGCTGGGGGAAGATATGTTGATGTAACAAGGCTGACTGCCTCAATGACCAACACGAGTCGATAGGCATAAAGCCTAAAATCTTCTTCTCTGTGTCATGTCTCTCGTAAGAGTAATAAAATAACTTAAAGCTCTATCCTATGTTTACCTCCCACCCACACAATATATATATATATATATATATATATATATATATATATATATATATATATATATATATATATATATATATATATATATATATATATATATATATATATATATATATATATATATATATATATATATTATCCATCCTAGAACTAAGTGCAGAATTGACCGTATGTTACTATTGGAAATGCAAAGGCAAGTATATGGAAAGTATATCGCATTTTAACTTGGTAATATCTAGAGTGTATCGCTTTCTATCATAGTACTTTAGGGATGAGGGGTAAGTTAATTGCAAGAAGGTGTGCAACTATTAAGTATAGTAACAATGAAGTGCTTTGTTTCCTGGGATAAATAGGAGGAATAATTAGCACTCCAATTTTCCTAAAAAAACTCCGATCACCCAATTTAACCTGACCTCACCTCACCGCACCTAACAAAACCTAATCTCACTAAACACATCTTAGACCAACCTGAACTTGAGCTGTTTAGAGAGAACGTCGAGGAGCAGGCCAAGAGGACCCTCCGCCTTAATCCCTCCTCCATTAGCCAGCTCCGTCACTATCACGAAGGGCGTCCACTGTTGTCACCGAATTATAATATGGAAATTATTTGGAAGATATATTTGTTGTTTTATGATACAAGGCACCGCCACAAAGGAAAACGGGTATATCAATATTAACTAAGGTATATTTTATATAAAATATAATGGGAAATTTTGGAAGGATTCACTGCCACAAGGGAATAAAAATAAAATATTTAACAAAGGTGCAAAAAGAACAAGTGTCATGACAAAACTCCAGACGTCACACAACATACTTACACTTTTCTAGACACTCTCTATCACTCTACAATTACATCGCCTTAATGACATTTATGAAGTCGATAAGCTTTAAACCCCAAAAAAACAACCAACCAACGAGTGAGTTCCTATAAAGGTTAGCAGGCAATCTATTTCGATAAAAAAGTTTTTAGTTTATGCTTCTAGGCTTTTTGTATGTCACTTATAATCTACGCATCGCACAGCAATCGTGAAAACGTTCTAGTGTATGTTCATGACATATTTCTAGAGGGAAAATAAAGCGAGCGAGGGTGGGTTGGTTTGGTATCATAGAAGTTCCTTTAAAGAGATATGTATTATATAAATGTTTTTGATGTATTACTTATTTTATAGAAGTTTATAATACCAGAAGGGAACCCGGATAGAAGATTTACAAAGGAACGAATAAAATATGATATTATAATTTCATTAGAATGGGAACTAGCAGCAGAGGTAGGATGAATATATTTGGCCAAGTAGGGAATGTATTGCAATAAAGATATGCTATAAAATAAATTTATGTTGAATTAAGACATTTAGAAAATTTTCGGACAAACGATACTTAGATGACGATGGTGGTGGTGATAATAATAACAAAAACAAAAACAATTACATTACTGCTACTAAGGTTACTACTACTACTACTACTACTACTACTACTACTACTACTACTACTACTACTACTACTACTAAAAATAATAATAATAATAATAATAATAATACAAGTTAATATAATATATATAATATAATAATAATACGAGCTCTGCGCTGTTTATTTTGTAGCAACTCTTTTCAAAAAGAGTTGCTACAAAATAAACAGCGTAGAGCTCGCAGTTATCTTAAAAAAACTTGCATTAAAGAGGGTTTCCTTCTCAAATAATAATAATAATAATGAAAATATTAATAATAATAATAATAATAATAGCAATGATGATTATAACTATGTACACTTACTCTTCCACAAGCAATCTGAATTAGTGGCCAAGACAAATTCATTTTATCTCGCGTCCTTCAGTTCCTTCCGTCCGCCTGTCTGAAATGGGACAAAGTTTATCAATTGCAAAACCATTATTTACCAACTTCAAAATCATAATATACGAGGTTTAAAATTCAAATTGCTAAAATATTATTTGGCTCTCAAAATCACAATATTTAAAGTGTAAACCAAATCTTACAAGTTTCAAAAAAAAAATTACTACTTCCTAAACCAAAGATTATCAGTCTAAAATTCCCGTGATGCAAAACTAAAGCTTACGATTTCAAACTTTCTACTTTACCAAAATGAAGTTTAACTTAAAAAAACAAATCGTTGGTTTACATGAAATAGAATATTATTCCATACCGTGAATGAGATGTGGTTATATATTCTCCTAACCGTCACTTCCAAAATTAATAAGGATACAATGCCAAAAGAACCACATATACAAAGGCCGTATTCAAAAATATTGATGGTGTTGACGTTGGCGTGGTTCATGTACGATGATCCATAGATGCACTATTAAAAATATCGAACTGGTACCACACCATCGTCAACACCACGAATGTTTTTTTATACGAAGGGAAGATTTACAAAGGAACTTATATGGAATTACTGGGATATAATTTTGAAATAGTAGGGATTGTATCATAGAAATACTTTTTTAGAGACATAATTTAATATAATTAAAGAACTCACTCTGCTCATTCTCCACCCAGACTGTCCCTCTTACACCCTCATACAAACTCTTCACTGCCTCTAACAACTTTCCAACCATTCCATATATTCTCAGTACCTTCCACAGACTTTCACTATCGACTTAGTCGTATGCCTTCTCCAAATCCATAAATGCAGCATACAAAATCTTGCCCTTCTCTATATATTTCTCTACAGTACACCTTAACGAGAAAATATCGTCTACACACACACTTCTTTTCCTAAATCCACACTTTTCACCCACTCATTCCTCTGTTCTCACTCTCTTTATCACTACAATACAGTGCACCTTCTCTACTACACTAAGGAGGCATATTCCTCTGTTAATAACACATACTCCTCTCTCCCCTTTTACTCTTAATTCCTTATTTCTAGCCTTCAGGCACACTTCCCTTCTCCCATGCCAGTCCACACATTTTTCTAACCCAATCAACAACCATCTTACCGCCTCACTTCAGCCTCTCGCCACACCATCCATCTATTTCTGATGCTTTACCCATTTTCGACTCTTGCAAAGCCTCACTCACTTCTACTCTCCTAATCCCCACCTCCTTCTCAACTACCTCTCTTCTTCTCCCTCCCATATCCCACCCAACTATGTTTGCCGGCGTTCCACTTCCTTCATTCAACAATTCATCAAAGTTTTTTCTCCACCTCTCAACTTTACCATGCTTCTCTACAATCACCTGCCCATTCTTGTCTTTCACAACCTTACTACTTCCTTTGTCACCCTCCATGAATTTCTTGGCCTCTTTGCAGAACAATTCCTTACACTCCCTCCACATCTCACTTAAATTCCTTCCAAATTCCTCGTGTACACATCTCTTACTCTCTCTCACCACTCTCTTTCTCCTCATTCATCTGTCCCTACAACTTTTCATTTCCTCTACTATCCAACCACTCTATGTATGCTCTCTTTTTCTTTTCAACTGTTCGTTTCACCTTCTTATTAATCACAACATAGAATTTGTTTTTAAAAAGATATTCATTTTTACATTAGAATATTACAATACCAAGAAGGAACAAATGTAAAAGTTTTAACAATTAGCGATGGGGATTTAAAGGGGATAGTGGGAAACATATAAAAGATATGCTTTTAAATAGGTATATATTTTCATATGGAAGAATACTAGCCTATGCCACGAGGGAACAACGTTAAGAGCTTCAACAAGTATTTATCAAAATAACGACGGGGACGTATAAGGGATAGCGGGGAATGAATTATAGAAATGCTTTTGAAGAGATATTTTCACAGTATGAGTCAAACTGATGAAACTGTCACAACTCATTTAATACAATATCAATCACTAAGTTCATCATCATTATAACAGAGAGATGACAGAACTTGAGACAGCAACATTAGGTTCATTCCAGCGCCTTGACTCACAGAAGTATGCCAGGAAACAAGATTAGTTTAATGAAAATAATGATGGTCTGCTACATTAATACGGTAAGTTTGAAAGAATCAGTTTCTCTAGATTTACCAATTAATACTGTACCACGCACACTTTTATTGAACAACACCGTATGAGGAGGAGTCTTTACTGACCACGTTTCGCTACTGCTTTTTCAGGTCATAGGAACGGCCTGAAAAAGTTGTAGCGGAACATGGCCAGAGAAGAGAAAGAGAGTATTGATAACCAAAGACAACACTGACCTGACGATGCAATGAGAGCAACAACAGGATAGTGACAGCAGCAGTGATAGCGACAACAACAGCAGGACAGTGACAACTGCGATGTTCGCGACAGCAATAGCAGGACAGTGAAGGTCTCCTCCCCTCACCACGGTTTTAAAAGGAACGAATGCTTGACTCCGCCTTAATGACTACCGGTGACGTGGCTTCGTCTGCAAAGATTCATTTATGCACGGCAACCTTTCTTCCCTTTTGTTAGAGCTTCCACAAATTACACTTGGTGGTCACAGCTTTGGCCTCTTCTTGATTAGTTTCTTGATGGGGTAAAATAGTATTGGCAAATTTGGATGAAATGATTCCTCCAGAGTATTCTAAGTAACAGGATAGTATTATATTTGTTATCCTGGTCCTGTTTCATGACATGCTTTGCAGGAATTAGGGAGCTCTAATGTACCATATGACTTTGGGGTGTCCCTCATTATGGGGAAAATGTAGTCTTCGTAGCCCTCTGAACAATGCAAGAAAACTCATCTCTTACTTGTTTTCCGAGGTGGATGTATTCTGGCATAGTTTGCAGGAAACAGTAGTCCTCCAATTCACCACAAGACCCTTAAGATAAGTAGTCGAATTCGAGGTATCTGCTTACTACAGCATATGCTACAAAACTTTCCGCCTATACCGAAGCGAACTGTTTCATAGTACAGTCGGCGGCAAAAGTCCTGTCGCCTCACTTGCTTCACCGAGGCACACAAAGTTCATAAACTCGAGATTATTAGGTGTAGAAAACATGCATATTTCTCGAGTCCATGAACACTGTGCATCTCAGTGAAGCAGGTGAGGCGACAGGACTTTTGCCGCCGACTGTACAATTTGATGGAAATGCATTCTCCTCATTCACTGGCCACATCTCCCTCCATATATTTCTAAGACTGAATGATATGCTGAAATAAAAATGAATTAATTATACACCACTCTGTTAATCATGAGGTGACAGAGGATTGCTGGTTGAGGTTGCGAGGGTTGGGGAAGTTTGTGCAAAAATCAAGCCTTCTATTTCTGGCTAAACATAGGCTGATAATACATTACGCCACACCACACGATGTATTCTGAATTAATAACATATTTACAT